>CAUYQV010091863.1:0-54947 GCA_963574575.1 Galagoides demidoff
ATGGCCGGGCGTTGTGGCGGGCGCCTGTGGTCCCAGCTGCTTGGGAGGCAGAGGCAGGAGACACGCTTGAGCCCAGGAGTTGGAGGTTGCTATGAGCTGTGATGCCATGGCACTCTACCCAGGGGGATAGCTTGAGGCTCCATCTCAAAAAAAAAAAAAAAGAAAGAAAGAAAGAAAGAATTAAATAACTAAACAAACAAATAAGTAAAAATAAACCATAGAGTTTTTTTCTCACACTTTCTTCTAGGGTTTTTATCTTTTCATGTCTTACATTTAAATCTTTTATCTGTCCTGAGTCCATTTTTCCAAGTGGTGAGCGGTGCAGGCCCAGTTTCAGTCTCTGACAGGTGGTTATCCAGTTCTCAGAGCAACATTTGTGGATTAGGGATTCTTTTCACCCTGTGTGTGCATTTGTTTGGTTTATATACATACGTATGTATACACACACACACAGTACATCCACACACGCATGTATGTATTTAGTTGCTAAATACAACACCAGAAAATGACTTCTTTTAATTCTTTTTATTTTTAAAAATTTTATTTATTTCTATTATTTGGGATTAATTGACGGTACAAAGAATTAGGTTGCATTGACTGCATTTGTTAGATAAAGTCCTTCTTATAACTGTGTCATGCCCCCAACAGGGGTGCCACACACTGTGACCCCACATCCCCCTTCTTCCTCCCATGTCCCCACTGGCTCAGAAACAGGTGTCCTTAGTCAATTTTGGTGGTTTCATCCATAATGGGCATTTTGGGAAAAAAAAAAATGGAACCTTGCTCAAAACTGTCTTCCATCCATCAGGAGTCCTGAAAACCTGTTATAGCCTCATGGGGGACATACACCCTTTTCAGCACACGTAGATACATAGTCTCATTTTTTTTTTATTATTATTATCTGCAGAGACATCCGGTGAAGTAATATTCATATTAAGAACTAAGGGGCATACACTTTTATTCCTGAAATTCTCTACTTTCTCTTGGAGTACAAAGCTCTTCTGATATTGGAGCTAACGTATAATGTGGCTGGATATGAGTGGAAGGCCCACATTGCAGATGGAATCTGCATTTATTTGGTATAAAGCTGTATGTGGCACTCTTTAATCAACATCCTAGGGAACCAACCTAAACTGGAACCAACCAGCCAGAACAATTTTGGGAGGAAGTGCTAGAATCCCTACCAGACTTTTGGGAAAACCTAAGCTCAAAAAAAAAAAAAAATCCCAGCATGTATTTCACCCCATATCCCTAGAAGGTTTTAAGTTTGGTTCTGAACTTCCATTTAATAATTCCATGCGGGCGTTCTGTCCTGTCTTAATAATGGTTCCTGCAGACCAAAGTTTACCATTAGACTTTTGGACAGCATCAATTAATTAATTTCTTATTTCCAAATTCCCACACTTGTTTTCTTAGTTTCTTATTTTCATAATTTACTCTATCCCTTCCTTTGGAAGAAAATTACCCAGGAGACACCACACATTCCTGTGTCAACCGTGGAATTTTATTTTTAATTTGATAAAATTTTATTTTACTTTGGTAGTTCCTTAACCATGAAAAGATATACCCTTGTGTTTTATTGATAGTCAAGAAAAGTGCAAATTAGCATTTCCTAAGAAAACACATATGCAAATAATAATAGCAAAGATGTAGCCAAATGCTAAAAAAGAGGTATGGAAATCCATTATTAAACTGAAGTGCATTTTTTTGTTATTGTTGAGGATTCATTGAGGGTAAGACACTAGGGTACATTGATTGCATTTGGATTACAAAATTACAAAAACCGTAATTTTTGTCCCTACATGCAAGAGTACATGATAATCTTGCCAGCTGTATTTTGTAAACATTACACCCATGATGTTTTTGCCAGGACTAACAGAGACTGTTTAATTTGTGCCTTTCCGTCAGAGACTCTTAAACGTTTATTGAAAACACTGACATATTCTGTAGAAAACTAAGGCTAGATGTTTGGCGGGTCTTAGCGTCCTAAGAGATAATCGGGAGGCCAAATGTTTTGGCATGTGAAATGCTGGGAGATTATTCAGTTTTCTTACTAAAAACTTCTCATTACTCAAGTGTCTCAAATGGAGATTTCTTTATTTAGAATTGGAATCAGCTTAATATCGACGCCAGAAGGACAAGCTATCTGTGTCCTCGATTTGGTTTCATCTTTTCCTCTTGGTTGGAATCATCGTCCATGATGTCTTTGATGTACAGACAAGTATTCACAACTTCTACGATACCAAAAGTAGTTACTTTGCGGTGTGTTCATTTGGTTGCTCAAGTAGCAATTATGCAGAATCTACGGCCTGTTTTTTGGTAGTCACGAATTTGATGTTCTGAATTTGCCGATTAAAAGCATTCATTTGAACTTCTCACACCAGGGAGCCCACATTAGCTTCTCTTGACAAGCACCAAAAGGGCAATCGTAAGCCAAATGTCACAGTCCTTCAGTATAAATAGCAGTCATGGAAAAGATGTTGATTCCATCTATAAAAAGTAAAATATCAAGGTGATTGATATTTCTGAAGGGAATTGTAGCACTTTCACATCAGACTTATAGATAATGAAGCTTTTTCATAATAACTTTGGAGAAGGTATTTAAATTTTTTTAAAAAAGATTTTTAGATTTGGGTGCTGTTCTATGTTCTTTGGAGCTTCTGATCGGAGACGCAGGGAGAAGGAACTGCAGACGAGATGATAAAGGGAGGCTGAGACTCGCTCTGGTCGGCGGCCCGGCTAAACTTTACTCATTATCTTATATACTTTTCAACATTCAGTAAGAATTTAACAGAAGTGAAGTAACATTAGGAAGTCGCCATTAAGATTACAATTTAGTGTGAAGGCTGAGGAACACATATACAATTGATCTTGTTTAGAGTAAAAACATAAAGCAGACTGGCTGTCTGTCCTTGCTAGCCCGAACTGAAACTAAGAGATAATAATGTTAATTAAGGAAGAAAGCAGAGAATAGAACCCAATGCTCGAAGACCGGTTTGTTCACCCCCAGCTGCTAGACCCCCGGCTGATTCTCCACAATTCCTTTAGAGAGTCTTTCTGCATATTTCTGCATATCTATAGGCAGGTACAGAAGCTCGATCTTCAAAGAAATGCGTCTCAGAATCAATCTCCTGGAGGAGCACATTGAAGTGAACTGCCATGTCTGAGCAAGGGGTGCTTATCTCTTACAAATCCCACGCCACATGTGGGAGATACAGGAAGTGAGATCTACTCCCCTAGAGAGATCCTGCTGAGACTCTCAACACCCTCTCACCAGGCAGAAAAATCCAACTAACTTTTCACTACCATCTTGAATTTCTAGTCCAGCCTTCCCCCTTTGCCTGCAGAGACAGTGAGAGGAGGCCCAAGAGTAGCGTCCCCCACCTCTGTGTGACCAAGCACCCTGTCCCGGCCCTGCTGCTGGAGAATTGGTTGAGTCCCACACTCCATGCCCCAAGGCTGCTGGCATGACATGCACCCATGGGCCGCCCCCCCCCAGGACAGATCCAGCCACAGTGTTCCCCATGCCGGGGCTGTGGGCTGCCCCCCAAGACTGATCCAGCTGCAAAAGAGGCACCTTGGGCTGCCTCAGGGACTGACCCAGCCACTGCGTTCCCCACACTGGGGCTGCTAGGCACTCCGAGGCACCGCTGGCTGACACTGGGGACTGATCCTGCTGCTGAGTCTCCCACGCCTGGGCTGTTAATTGGTTCATGCTCCTGCAGGCTGTCCTCCAGGACTGATCCAGCTGCACGTTCTCGGTACTCCAGAGAACTGCGAGAGGATGGTCAGTTGGTCAGTGGAGGGAACAACACTGGATAGGTGGTACTCTTAGTCAGCAGCTAGAACAATAAGGCTGACACCTCAAGCTTTTCTGCACAGATACACCTTATCTCTCTGGGAAACCAGAGGAAGCAGGCCTGTTCTCTGGTGACAGCCACTGGCAGAATGGTTTTGGGACTGGTCTTCAAATGGTGCAAATTCAGTATGGGGCGGAATCAGCAGAAAAACTCTGATAACCTTAATAACTAGGGTAGATCAACTCCCCCCAGGAAGGATGGGGCAGATGCAATTGAAGATCCCTTCCATAAACAGATGTTTGATATGTCAGAAATCGAGATCAGAATCTGGATAACAAATAAGATTATCAGAATGGAGGAAAAGAGGGAATTAGAATTTCAAATTATTCAAAAGCTGTCTCAAGAATTTAATGATTTCAAAGATAAAATGAACAAAGATTACGAGACACTGAGGCAAGAGGTTGCAGCATTTAAAGATCTGAAAAATATGGTAGAATCCCTCAGTAATAGAATGAAAAAGGCAGAAGAAAGGATCTCTGACACTGAAGACAAAGCTTTTGACTATCCCCAAGCACTCAAAGATGAAGAGAAATGGAGAACAAAAATGGATCACTCTCTCAGAGAGCTCTGGAATAATTCGAAAACTAATATTTGGCTTATAGGAATCCCTGAAGGTGATGAAGTTGCGTAACAAAATGCAGAGACTCTTCTTCATGAAATTATGAAAGAGAAATTTCTAGACATGGCAAGAGATTCTGAAATTCAGATAGCAGACATTTTCAGAACCGCAGCACAACTCAACCCAAACAAAACATCTCCCAGGCATATCATAATTAACTTCACTAAAGTTAATATGAAAACGAAAATTCTGAAAGCAGTTAGATATATGAAAATAATAACCTATAAGGGGAAGGATATTAGAATGACTGCAGATCTCTCTGCTGAAACAGGCACAAAGAGGATGGTCACTGATTTTTAATCTCCTAAAACAAAATACCTTTCAACCGAGGATCCTGTATCCAGCTAAACAGAGTTTCATTTATGACAGATGAATTAAATACTTTAATGACATTCACATGTTGAAGGAATTTGCCATAACTAAACCAGCTCTCCAGGATATTCTCAGACCTATCCTCCATAATGACTAGCGCAATCCTACACCACATAAGTAAACTCACACAGAAAATTTTGACCAAACTCCAACTTTCACAGTGGTGAAAGGATTAAAGATGTCCCCTGGACTTTTGAAAATTTCAATGCCCCAAATTATACCAGGTTTATCAATACTCTCAATCAATGTGAATGGCTTAAATTGTCCTCTAAAGAGGCACAGGCTGGCTGACTTGATACAAAAACTCAGATCAGATATCTGTTGCATACAAGAATCTCATCTTACCTTAAAAGACAAATATTGACTCAGAGTGAAGGGATGGTCATCTATATTCCAGGCCAATAGAAAGCAGAAAAAAGCAAGTGTTGCAATTTTATTTGCAGATGCAATAGGCTTTAATTCAACAAAAGTAAGCAAGGATAAAGATGGACACTTTATATTCATTAAAGGTAATACTAAATACAATGCGATTTCAAGCATCAATATTTATGCACCTAACCAGAATGCACCTTAATTTATAAGAGATACTGTAATAGACATGAGCAACTTGATTTCTCCAAGCTCCATCATAGTTGGAGATTTTAATACTCCTTTGACAGTGTTTGATAGATCCTCCAACAAGAAGCTTAGCAAAGAAATTTTAGATTTTTTTTTTTTTTGAAACAGAACCTCAAGCTGTCCCCCTGGGTAGAGTGCTGTGGCATTACAGCTCACAGCAACCTCCAACTCCTGGGCTGCGACCAAAAAAAAATAGCCAGACGTTGTGGCGGGCACCAGTGGTCCCAGCTACTTGGGAGGCTGAGGCAGGAGACTCGCTTGAGCCCAAGAAATTTTAGATTTAAACTTAACCATTCAGCATTTGGATTTCACAGAAATCTACAGAACATTACATCCTAACAAAACTGAATACACATTTTTCTCATCAGACCATGGAATATACTCCAAAATTGACCACATCTTAGGTCACAAGTCTAAACTCAGCAAATTTAAAAGAATAGAAATTATTATTGCATCTTCTCAGACCATCATGGAATAAAAGTTGAACTCAGTAAAAATGGGAGTCTGCAGACACATACAAAAAAATGGAAGCTAAATAACCTTATGGTAAATGATAGGTGGGTCACAGAAAAGAGCAAGAAGGATATTACCCAATTTTTGGAAGAAAATGAGAATGAAGATATGAGTTATCAGATCCTCTGGGATACTGCAAAGGCAGTCCTAAGAGGGAAATTTATAGCATTGCAAGCCTTCCTTAAGAGAACAGAAAAAGAGGAAGTTAACAACTTAATGGGATATCTTAAGCAACTGGAAAAGGAAGAACACTCCAATCCCAAATCCAGCAGAAGAAAAGAAATAACCAAAATTCGAGCAGAATTAAATTAAATTGAAAACAAAGGCTTATACAATAGATCAATAACTCAAAAAGTTGTTTTTTGAAAGGTCAACAAGATAGATAAACCTTTGGCCAACCTGACCAAGAGAAAAAGAATAAAATCTCTATTTGCATCAATCATAAATGGTAAAGAAAAAATAACAACAGACTCTTCAGAAATTCAAAAAATCTTTAATGAATATTGCAAGAAACGTTATTCTTAGGAACATGAAAATCTGAAGGAAATCAACCAATACTTGGAAGCATGCTACCTTCCAAGACGTATCCAGAATGAAGTGGAAATGTTGAACAGGCCTATATCAAGTTCTGAAATAGCATCAACTATACAAAATCTCCCTAAAAAGAAAAGCACAGAACCAGATGGCTTCACATCAGAGTTCTATCAAACCTTTAAAGAGGAACTAGTACCTATATTGCTTAATCCTTTCACTTTTTTCAATCTAGGAATAACCATCCTAAGATATACTATAAGCCCAAATCAACTAGATAAGCAGAAAGCTCTTTCTCTGCCAAAATCTGAATGGTATTTCATTGAAAAATTATCAAATGTAATATAACTCATAAAATATTAGCCCCATGTTTGCAAATGTTTGTAATCCATTGCACTAAGAAAGAGAATTAGGAAATCTGTTAGATTTAATAGGAAGCTCAATTGTTACAAGTCAATTGGTTGACTTCTCCAAGGCCAAAAAATCTCTCCTTTTTACCTTTGGTAATTCCAATTCTGCTTTCAGAATTCTATGAACCAAGCAACCTATAGTTACATAACCCCTACAGCAGATGTTGATAATAGAAAACATGGAAGTCTTACATAAAATAAACTTTATTTGCTTGCTTGTTTAAATAGTGTAATGTAATGGTTAACATGTAGGGAATGGATAATCCCACTAATTATTGGTAAAAGTAACACACATTATTGGCAAATCCTTTTAAGATATCAGGAAAGGGATTTTAAATTAAGTAGTAGTATTCAAAACGAATAAGACATTTGACACATTTGATTAATTCCTGAAGAAATGAGTCTTAGATAGATAGATATATATATGTATCCTTATACATATTATTTATTAAAATAATCTCCATGTCAAAATAAGAAAATTAATTAACATATTATAGTACCTATAATTGAGTTCTGTGTATTAATTTAAAAATATCTCCTCAAATAATATTTAAACTTATTATACATGTCAATCATCATATAATGATAAGTATAAAGAATCAGGGCTCAATTTTGAAATGTGTGTCTGTATGTGCATAAATAAGGTCTGATAATTAAGTTCATGAACTTTCCACCGTGTACTTACACTAGCAGCACCATAGAAAGAACTCATCTTTGAGTAAGGTTTCATAACTTTTGTCTCACAGCTGTGTTCATGTCAATGTGTGGTAGTGTCTTGCTAAGTGGTGTTCAATAATAATTGTTGTTGTGTGTTTTTCTGTGCCCTTGCAAGAATGTCAGAGCTTGAATTAAAGCAAAGAACAAACTTTCAGTTTCTTACTAGATTTAGCAAGAGCAGAAGTGAAATCAGGGATGTTAATCAAGGTCTATGAGGATAATGCCATGAAAAAGAAAAGGATTGAATTGGTACAAATGGATTAAAAGTTTTACTGGGGAGAGAAAATGCATTACTGATGAAGATAGGTCAAAACAGAACTGATGAAAACATTTCAAAAATTTGCCAAATTGTGTGTCAAAATTGTCAGGTGACTGTGAGAGGCATACTAGACTGAATAAACATTAATAGAAAAACGGAAAATCTTAACGGAAACTTTTTGTCAGTAAGTCATGGCTCTTGCATCTTAAAAATGCACCATTTCACACAGCACTGTCTGCGAGAGTTTTGGGTTGGTAAACAAATAGCTGTGTTGGAACACCCTCCCTACTCACCTTATCTTGCCCTCAATGACCTTTGTCTCTACCCAAAGGTGAAGGTAATACTGAAAGGAAAATATATCTATGAAATTCAGTACATCAGGGACAATCTGACAACAGCTCTGATGGACATTCCAGAAAAAGAGTTCTAAAATTGCTATGAAAGGTGGACTAGGTGCTGGCATCAGTTCATACCTCCCCAAGGGTAGAGTTTCAAAGGTGACTGCACTGATATTCAGCAGTGAAGTATGTACTATGTAGTGCTTTTTCTAGGATAAGTTTGTAAACTTAATTGTCAGACCTCATATGTGTATTTATGCACATATATTTATATATGTATGTATATATATAATACTAGGAAAAATAATGGCCAAAAAAAACCCTCTTTATTTACTAAACCCTGGAAACAGTGAATATAGTATCTTACATGACAAAAGATGAGTTAGATTAAGGAGTTTAACATGAGGAGATTATCCTGGATTGTGACATGAGTCTTTAAAAGAGGAAGAGAACAGTAGAAGACAAGGGCCAGAGGGAGATATGAATACAAATAAGGATTAGAGAAATGCATTGTTGTTGACTTTGAAGATGGAGAAAGGGAACCATGAGCCAAGGAATGCAGACATCCTCTAGAAGCTAAAAAAGCCAAGACAATGACCCTCTCCTATATCCTCTAGTCAGTGGTTCTCAACCTTCCTAATGCTGCAATGTATTTTCATTGTAAAAAAGGGTTTGCAACCCACAGGTTGAGAACCACTGGTCTTGATAAAAACATAGTCTGGCTGACACCCTGGTATTAGCCTGACAAGACCCATTTCAGAGACACACATATAAACATGCTGGAAAGATATTCACCAAAATATGACAGTTATCCTTGTTTGCTATGGTTATAAGTATGCATTTAGTTGTTTTTTCTTTCTTTGATTATGAAACATTTCAGGCACACAGAAAATCTAGATTTAGAGATATAGGTAGTATATATGTTTGTGTGAATCAAATTTTACCCTCCATCTCTGTATACATTTCCCTAATCCCATTGCCCTCTTTCTCCCTGTACTTGACCTTGAAATATCTATTATCTTTATTTGGTGTTTAATATTTCCATGTGTGTATTTAAACACTTACTACATGAACACGCAGTATAATCATAAATTATGTGGAGTACTTTTCATTTTTTTAATTTTACATAAATGGAACTACATTTCATGTATTATTTTACTTTTTATTGAACATGCTTTTTTCAGACATCATGTTTTACATATAGTTCTGGAGTATTCACTTTCAATGCAGTTTCAGATTTGGGGCAGTGGTCACCCTACACCCTTGTGTAACTATACCAGGATTTATTTAACTATTCACTTGTTCATGTACATTTAAGATGTTTCCAATATTTTACTACTAAAACAGTACTTCAGTGAACAATCTTGCACTTATCTGAAGAAATTTCTTTACCATATATATTTAAATGTGAACTTGCTATTTTATAGACTACTTGAATTAATTGTACGTGTTGCCAAGTTGTTTTCCAGTGTGTTTATACCAATGTACATGCCCACCAGCAATGCATGGGAGTTTCTGTTGCTCCATATCTTCACCAACACTTTTTATTTCAGATGTTAAAATTTCTGCCAATTTAATGATTGTGAAATGGAATCCACAGTTTTTATTTTTAATATCCATAATAATGACGTTCAGCACATTCATATAGGCTTATTGACTGTTCAAGTAGCCTATTCTGTGAATTATCTGTTCTCAGCCTTTGCCCAGTTGTCTCTTAGGTTGTCTGGCTCTTACTTAATGATTAGTAGGTGTTCCTTATATATTCTAGAAAAACACCTTTTTAGATATAAACAGTTATAAGTGATGTATTTTCTTGTATGAATGTTTTCACTTGTAATGTAGCAAAAGGTATCATTGTGTTGTATCATTTAAGCTTCTGCATAAGAAATTCCTCTTTCTTCCAAAGCTATGTTTTATTCCAAATGTTCTATATTCTTGTAAATGTTTTATATGTTTGTTTTTAATATTTATACTTTTAACTCATCTGGAAAAGGATTCAAGTCTTTTATCAATGTTGAAAAATTCTTAGTCATTATTTCTTTGAATTTTACCTCTCCTTATCTTTCTATTCTCTCTTTGAGATGTTAATCATATACATAATATGTATACATGTATAAATTTGATATTCCATGTGTTTTCATTACACAAACACACATGCACCTTCGCAGTTTTATGGTTTTCATCTACTTGTATGCTTCATCCAAGGTATTGTCTTCCAACCTCTTTTAATTTGACTCTTCTATCTTAAGTTGCCTATAATTTGATAACGGTTTATTGAGAAATTGTTTTTTACTCCAGTGTCTACATTTTTTTATATTATTTCAGGTTAATTTAGGGTACAAAGAATTAGGCTACCTTCTTTGTGTGTGGTTAGGTAAAGTCTTTTTTACAATTGTGTCCCAACCCCTAGAGGTGTGCCATGCACCATAATGATTGTACCCCATAAGCAGGAGAACCCCCATTCTTTTCTTCCCCCCTCCCCAATCTCTCATACCCCCACAACCAACCTGAAATTAATTCAAGTTTTTCTCTTATGTGGGTATGTATTAGATCATCCACTGATTTCATTTTAGAATTGAGTACATTAGATTCTTGCTTCCCCATTCTTGTGATACTTACTGAGTATCACAACTCTATCCAGGTTAATACAAAACATGTAAAGTCTCCATCTTTTTTAATGGAGGCTAAATATTATTCCATGATACACATACAGCACATCTTTTTAATCCATTCCTGGTTTGGCAGGAATTAGATTGTTTCCACATTTTGGCAATTGTAAATTCAGCTGTGATAAACAATCTGTGCAAATGTCCTTATGATAAAATGATTTTTTTTTCTTCTGGATAGATGAGTAATTCTGGGATTATAGGATCAAATGAAAGGCCTAATTTGAGTTCTATAAGGATTATCCATACTTCCTTCCAAAAAGTATGTATTAGTTTGCAGTCCCACCAACAGTGTAAAAGTGTTCCCTTCTCTCCACATCCATGGCAGCATCTGCAACATTGAGACATTGTGATGTGGGTTATTCTCATGGGAGCTAGGTAATAACTCAGGGTGGATTTGATTTCTATTTCTCTGATGAACAGGAACAATGAGGATTTTTTTTCAAATGTTTGTTAGCCATTTACTGTCTTCCTCAGAGAGGGTTCTGTTCATGTCTTTTGCCCAGTGATGGGGTTATTTTCTCATCTTTTGTTGATTAATTTGAGCTCTCTGTAGATAGTAGTTATAAACCCTTTGTCACACTCATACCCTTAAAATATCTTTTAGATTTCTGAAGGTTGTCTTTTTACTTTACTTAAGATGTTCTTAGCTCTGCAGAATTTTACCAGCTTAATTAAGTTCCATTTGTTTCTTTTTGGTGATGCTGCGATGGCAGCTGAACTCTATGTCACAAAATCTTTCCCCCAGACCAAGGTCGTCAAGAATTTTTCCACACTTTCTTCTAGAACTTTTAACATTTCATATCTTATGTTTAAATCTTTATTCATCTTCAGTCAATTTTTGTAAGTGATGAAAAGTACGACTACAATTTCAGTCTTTTACATGTGCTTATCCAGTTCTCCCAACACCATTTGTTGAATAGGGAATCTTCCCAACTTTATGCTTTTGTTTGCTTTATTAAAGACCCAATGGCAAGTAGAGAGTGAGTCCATCTCTTGGTTTTTCTATTTTGTTCTATATGTCTATGTGTCTTTTTCTGTGCCAATACGATGCTGTTTTGATTACTGTGTGCTTGTAATATAACCTGAAGTCTGGTAGAGTGATGCTTTTGCCTTCGTTTTTGTTACTAAGGATATAGCCTTGGCTATATGGGTTTTTTTCTCATTCCACACAAAATGAAGTACTATTTGTTCCAGTTTATAAAAGTATGACATTGGCATGTTAACGGGAATTGCATTGAATGTGTAGTTTGCTTTGGGTAATATAGACATCTTAACAATGTGAATTCTTCCCAGCCTGGAGCACAGTAGGGTACTCCATTTCTTAATGTCTTTTGCTGTTTCTGCTAAGATTTCAAAATTCTCATCATAATGATCCCTCATCTCTTTCATTACAGATATTCCCAGGTATTCATTTGCTATGAAGCTACTCTGAAAGGAATTGTGTCCTTGACTTGCTTCTCAACTTGGCTATTATTGGCTACTACAAAGGGTGGTGATTAGACAACATTGATTTTATACCCAGAGAAGTTATTGTATATCCTGAACACTACCACAACCTTTGTGGTTGAATCTCTGGGATTTTTTAAGTATAAGATTTTATCATCAGCAAAGAGCAAGAGTTTGATGTCCTCTGCCCTGAATTGGATGCCCATTATATTCTTCTCTTGCCTGACTGCATTAGATAGAACTTCCAGCACCACTGAATAGTAGTGTTGATAGTGGACATCCTTGCTGGTTCCAGTTCTAAGTGGAAAAGCTTTCAGTTTTACTCGATTCAGCATGATGTTAGCTGTGGGCTTGTCGTAGATGGCATCAATCAGCTTAAGAAATGTACCAACGATGAATATATTTTTAAGTGTCCTTTTTAGAAAAGGATGCTGAATTTTGTCAAATGCTTTTTCTGCATCTAATGAAAGGATCATATAGTCTTTGCTTTTCCTGCTATTGATATAGTGAATTACATTTATGGATTTGTGCATGTTCAAGCACACTTACATTGCTTGGATAAAGCCTACTTGATTGTGATGTACGATTTATTTTAATGTGTCATTGTAATCTATTAGCAAAGATTTTGTTGTGTATTTTTGTATCAATATTAGTGAAATTGGTCTGCAGCTCTCCTTTTTAGTTGGGCCCTTTTCTGATTTTGGAATCAAGGTGGTGTTTGCTTCATAGAATATGTTGGGGATGGTTCCTTTTTTCTCAGTGTTTTGGAATAGGGTCTGCAGTGTAGGAAGCTCATCTTTGAAGGTGTCATAGAATTCTAATATGAAGCCATCTGCTCCTGGGTTTTTGGTTGTTGTTGCTGGAAGCTTTTTTATAGTTTCTGAAATCTCAGTGGTTGATGTTTCTCTGTTCAAGAGATATATTTTTTCCTGATTAAGCCTAGGGAGAGGATGTGATTCCAAGTACTGGTCCATTTCCTCCACACTGTCAAATTTCTGGGAATAGAGTTTTTGGTAGTAGTCATAAATAATCTCTTGTATGTCTGTGGTATCAGTTGTTATTTCCCCCTTTTCATTTCTGATTGAGGTTATTAAAGATTTTACTTTTCTATTTTGGGTTACTCTTGCCCAAAATTGGGTATATCAATTTCATTTATCTTTTTGAAGAGCCAACTTTTTGCATTAATGTTCACAATGATTTTTTTTTGTTTTCAATTTCATTTATTTCTGATTTAATTTTGGTTATTTCTTTTCTTCTGCTAGGTTTAGGATTGCATTGCTCTTCCTTTTCCATTTCTTTAAGGTGATTCATGAGATTGTTGATGTGCTCTCTGTGTTTTTCAGATATAGCATGTAATGTGTTAAATTTCCCTCTTAGGACTGCTTGTGCAGTGTCCCACAGGTTTTGGTAGCTTCATTGTCGTTACGCTCAAGGAAGTTAGTGATTTCCTCTTATATCTCTTCCTTGACCCAAATGTCATTCAGCATAAGGTCACTTAGTTTTCATGCCTTTGTGTGGAAATGAAAATTTTTGTTGGAGTTGAGTTCCACTTTTATTGCCTTGTGGTCTAAGAAGATACAAGGTATAATTTCAATTCTTTTGATTTTGTTGAGGTTTTATTTGTGTCCTAGGATATGATCTACTTGGAGAATGTTCCAAGGGCTGATAAGTAGAACATGTATTCCTTAGCTTTGGGATGGTGAGTTATGTATATGTCTATTAAGCACAGTTATTCTAGGGTCATGTGTAAGTCCCTTAGTTTCTGGTTAGAGGATATGTCCAGTTTTGCAGGAGGGCTGTTAAAGTTCCAAGCTATTATCGTGTTATAGGATATCATATAGTTCAGACTAATCAAGGTCTGTTTCATAAATCTGGGAGCATTTAAATTTGGTGCACAAATATTTAGAATTGAAATGTCTTCTTTTTCTATTATTCCCTTGACCACTATGAAGTGTCCATCTTTGTCTTTTTTTTACTTCAATTGCTTTAACTGCACTTGTCTCTGAAAGTAAGATTGGGACACTGCCTTTCATCTGATTTCCATTTCCCTGAAAGATTGTTTTCTGTCACTTCATCCTGAGTCTAACTTTGTCCTTTAAGGCTACATGTATATCCTTCGGGCAGCATATAGACAGCTTGTGCTTTTTTATCCAATCAAGCCATTAACATTTTTGATAGAATTGATAAGCGTATTTGAGTTCTAGTCATCTTATTCTGTGAAAGTCCATTGCTTAGATTTATCTTTTACATCATTGTAGAAGCTAGGTTTTGTCCTTTAGTTTCTGACTGTTTAGTTTGCTGGTGGTTCATTGTGATGGTCAGTGTGGAGAATAGATTTCAGTATTTCTTGTAGAGCTGGTCTTGTGACAAACTTCCTCAATGTTTGCATACAATGAAAGGATTTGATTTTTCCATCAATTTTAAAGCTTAGCTTAGCAGGATATAGAATTCTGGGCTGAAATTTGTTTTGTTTAAGTGGGTTAGAGGTAGATGACCATTCTCTTCTGGCTTAAAATATTTCATTTGAGAAGTCTGTGGTCACTCTGATGTATTTGCCCCATAGATCAATTGATGCTTACTCCTGGCTGCTTGCAGAATTTTCTCTTTTGTCTTGACTTTCAACAGGTTCATGAAAATGTATCTTGGAGAAGCTCTGTTCGAGTTGAGATGACCTGGGGTTAGATATCCCTCTGAAAGGAGTTGGTCAAAATCATTGGTAATTTTGGGAAATTCTAATTATGATATCTCATAGTAAGGCTTCCATTCCTTGGAGAATTCTTCTCCCATTTCTATGATACTTACAATTTCTATGTTTGGATGCTTCACACATCCCATAGTTCGCTCAGTGCATTTTTTGCTTTCTCTTTCATTTTTTCTGTCTCTTTAACTACCTGTCTTAACTCAAGAGTGTTATCTTCTACCTCTGAGATTCTTTCTTCTGCATAGTCTAATCTGTTATTGACACTTTCTACTTCATCTTTGCATTCCCTTATTGACCACTTCAATTCCTTAAGCTCCTCTATATCTTTTCAATATTTTTCATATAGTTCATCTCTTTTTTTATTCTTCTTTTGGAATTCCTTTTGGTTATTTTCCAGCTTCTCACCAATTTCCTTCATTGTTTTTGCCATCCATGTTTTAAATTCCATTTCTTTCATTTCTAACACTTCTCTATAAGTGGAATCCTCTGCAGTAGCTACCTCATGATCCTTTTGGGGGGGTTGTTCTGTTTTGGTTTTTCATGTTGCCAGGATTTTTCTGTTGTTTTTTCCTCATAAGTGTTATCTTCTTTTGTTTCCTTATCCGACTTTTCCCTTTCATGCCCTTCTCCTCTTTACATTACCTTGTCTCTAACCTAAGATGTTGAAGGTTCATTTTCTTATAGCACTAAAAGGAAGAAAAGTGTCAAGAGCCAGAGGCAGAACACATTTTAAAAAAAAAGAAGAGGAAAAGGAAAGGGGAAGGTAAAAGGTAAGACTGACAAAAAGAAGAGAAGAACAGAAAGAGAAAGACTGGAGTAATAGTGCTGTACAGTAGGGTACTTTGACCCACAACCACAAATACCACCCTCTGGGGGGCTGGGTTGGGTTGGTCCTTCGAGATCAGGAGCCCTTTGCCAGTCTGAACAGACACTAGACCCCACATCTACCAAATAAAGAAGAAAAGCAAAAATACTATAAATTAAAATAAAACAAACTAAAAACCTTAAGGGATAAAATTGCAGGAAAAAAAAGTATAACAGACGAAACACTAGCACAAATGGAGCCCTTATTATTGATCTAGGAAATAATGAAAAATTATAATTACAAGAGAAAAAAGAAAAAGAAAAATCTAGGAGGAAAAAAGTTGAAAAAGTTTTTAAAATGGACAATATACATGTATATTTTGCCATATATTGCCTAGGCAATGGGTGATCTTCTGGGGTATGAATTCTAATCACTATGCTAATACAGCTGTATAAGATGGAGCCTGGAAGCCTCTGTCTTGTTGCGGAGATCTGGTCTCGTCTTCCTGACTTCTTTGCCCTCAGTCCCCACAATGCTGGGAGCCTGAAGTACTCCTCAGCCTGCTTAATAGACACACCTTAACCTTTCCAAACTGTGTAATTTGGCCACACAGCAGTAGCTTTCCCAAGAAAGTGTGTGTCGTTCTAATCTCCCCACAAGTGGCTGCCCTGCTTTTGAGGTGCCATAGAACTGGCCTCCCACTGGGACCCTGAGGGCTGATCCTGTAAGACAGCTTTCCCACAGTGGCTGCACCAAGGCCTGTTGCCAAGCAATAAGAGCTCCACTCTGCCCTGTCCCTCCGGCCCGGCCCATGACACTATTCAAAATCACTTGCTCACTCACCCAATCTTTCTCAAGGTAAATTCCATCAAGTTCTCAGGTCAAAAAAAAATTTTAAAAACTCCTTCATTGCAGGCCTTCTTTCTCTGAAAAGTGCTGCCACTGCCTAATGGGTTGGCCTCTGCCGACACACAAGTACTTACCCTTGTGCTGGTTCTACACTGCTTCTGTCTTCCTCTTGGGCTCCTGGAGTCTCCTGCTGCCTCCCTTTGTCCCTGAAGCAATGTTTGTGGGCAGATTCTACCAGGAAGAAGTGACTTTAGTCCTTTCTCCCCATTTTCACCACACATGGGTGCAAAGGAGATGTCTCTAGTCTGCCATCTTGCTCCACCTGTTACTAGTCTCCAATGTCTACATTTTTTTATTTTAGATATTCTATTATTGATAATCCACTTGTTCATATAGTATCTCATTATCTTTACAGGCAGTCCCCAAATTATGAACAAGATAGATTCTATAGGTTTGCTCTGAAGTGGAATTTGCACATAACTTTGAACAGGTACATTTGCCTATTACCTTCAATAGCCTCCATTTGTAAGTATGATTCATACATCAGTAGAATATTTGTAACTCAGGGACTTACTGTAATAGTCTCCATTCATTAAGTGTGAGTTGTATGTAAGCCCATACGTTGGATGTTTGTAATTCAGGAACTGCCTGTATTGTTTTCATTCTTCTTTCTTATTTCTCTCATGGTTTTAAACATTCTAATCTTGAAACTCTTGTATTCTTCTATTTTGGGATATTCTTAGGACTCTGGTCCTGATTTTTGGTATATTTGCACATCTCACTCATGGTGACATTTTTCTTTTTTCATGTGACTTTTGGTTTGCGAATTCTCCTTCTATTATGTTATATGTGGAAATTTTTTGCAGCTTTCTTTTATCACTGCCCTAGAACCAATTTTATGTTAAATTTCTGGCTTGGAAATTTCTAAACCCTAGAGATAGAGTAAATAAACAATCCAAACCCTCTGAGAGATATGAGCTTATTGTTGCAAATTTTCAAGAGATATGTTTTCCTCACACAAATCCCATACAAACATAGGCTTCTTTGTTGTTCCTCTGTATTATTGTATGTAATTTTTTCTCATTCACACTTGTGTTGAGAATGTAACCCTTCATAGTCTTGGCTTTATGTGAGAGCCACTTTGCCCCCAACACAGGGTTTTATCTCTTATCCCAATACACAAGTGAAAATACAAGTTTTTGCACTATGGAGCTGGATTTCCCCTCCACCACTTGGTCCATATTGTGTTTCTATAACAAAACATCTGAGATTGTATAATTTATTAAATAGAGAGATTTGTTTAGATCATGGCTCTACAGGCTAGGATATATGAGAAACATGGCACTAGCATCTTCTAGACTTCTGGTAAAAGCTGTGTGCTAGATAAAAACATGGAGGAGACAGTTAAAGGGGAAATAAGCAGTCACATGAAAAATAAGGGGTATATTGGATTTGTAACTATCTCCTCTCAAGACAAGTAATCAAATCCCATAAGAACTAAACTAGTCATGCCAAAGTGAAAACTCACTCACTGGTGGGAGAATGGCAGTAAGCCATTCATGAGGATTTTGCCCCTATAATCCAAATGCCTCACCCTAGGCCCTACCTTCCAATACTACCACATCAGTTGTCAAATTTGAATATAAGCTTTGGTGGTGACAAACTCAAAATATAGAAACCTTCACCTAGGTCTTCCACATCATAAAATATGTACTTACCCACCAATTTTCAGTTGCTTCTTTGTTTCTGGGTCCTAGCAATATTGTTTACTTTGTTGAGACCCAAGTTATGTATTTAACAGTAAGCTTGTTATGATTTATCTAACGTTTCTAAAACTCTCCTAGACAATATTCATGTTCTTTAATTCACAACAAGTCACTCCTATATTGCTTTTAAAATAAAATTTTAAAGTGCATGTTAAAAGAAAGGCTAGATAGAAACATAAATGCAATCTTTAAATAATACTTCATGGAATCTGTGAATAAAATATTTGAATAATCTAACTACATAAAAATCATAACCTTCTGTATGGCAAAAAATTACCATTGAAAAGGCAGAAGACAAATGACAAATTAAGAACAAATATTTGCTACATAATTGACAGGGGAAAAGAAGTTATTTTCTTTCATATTCAAAGAGCTATTAAAATTCAATAAGAAAAAGATATAAATAGAAAATGAGTACTTCACAGAATAAGAAATGTAAATCGCCAATAAATGTACAGAAATATACTCAACCTCACTTGTAATTAAAGAAATGAAAAGTAAAACAGTAAGATACCATTTTCCCACCCATTAACAATGACAGAGACAATGTCAATATTTTAAAAGCTATTATGTCAGAGGTACCCATGTATATGTATTATAAATGCTTAAAAAGTTTCTGGAAGGATATATAGGAAACTTAGAAGTAACTATTGACTGCTACAGAGTGAATCAATGTGGATATTTTATTTTTAAGCTTTTACTTTTTCTTTACGATTTGAATTTTAAACATCAGGAATTAATTTTTTTTTTTCAGTTTTTGGCTGGGGCTGGGTTTGAACCCGCCACCTCCAGCATATGGGGCTGGCGCCCTACTCCCTTGAGCCACAGGCACCGCCCAGGAATTACTTTTAAAAACTTGATAATAAGAGCAATAACAAAAATGATAAATGCCACAAGGAATGGGGCTCCATAGGGAAACAAAAAGAAAAGAGGAGGGAAGGCTGAGATCTAAAGTGCTGAGTTATTCTGTTTGCTGGCTGCTTCTCGAGATATTGCCCATATAAAGATGAGGGACAAAGTGGCTGTGAGGCCACAGACTTTTCAATTGTAGAAGTAATGCCTAATTAGCCCATGCTTATTTCTTTGTTGAAACTGTTACCACATTTCATTCTGCACTGTAATACTCTGTGTTAAATTGACAATTTTCATTTTCATATGCATTAATCGTAATTGCATCCTAGCTTTCAATCCTTTTTTGAGGAATCCAGGTGGCAGCCATTATCATTAGTTATTTGCCTACTGCACAGACGTATAGAAAAGATTTATTAACATAAAAAAGAAAATAGACATATGTTAGCAAGAATTATGTTTTGAGACATTCAGATATGATTAAATCCTTTTTTCTTCTAGCTTAACCTGTAAACGTTTAATCTCAATCTAAATGCTCAAGCCCCACACAAATATTGCCCTTTAATTTTAATAAAGCATATAGTACACAAAATGAGAAGACAAGAGAAAGCTGTGTCATCAAATTAAGTTCAAATCCTGGCACTTCCACTTGCTGTTTGTACTTAAGCAAGTTGCTTAAAATTCTCTGAGTTCCAGTCATAGTTTCCTCATTTGTAAAATTAAAGCCATGGAAGTAGCTACAAGGGATATTAGAAGAATTAAACAAGGTGATTATCACGTTAAGCACTTAATACATTGACTGGTAAACAATCCATGGATGTGAATAATAAATCAACTGTATATTGAGAGCCCTAAACCATGTTAAGGTGATGTGAGGGATACTCTAATCTGTTAGAACGAGGGTGAGTAGAACATGTGAATGTCATTCAAAGCCACTGCTATTTAAACCCTATATTTCCTATTGACAAGCACCAAGTCCACTTCATCCTCAAAACAAAAGCGTTCAGCAGGTAAGCCCCCAAACCCACAGCTCCTCTTTCCAACAGTGGGTCCACTGATACAGTATTTTCAAAAAGTGATGAGAAGGGGAATTATAGTCATGGAAAGAAAAGTAAATTCAGTGAGTGGGAAAAAGAAGGCCATTAGTGGGGCTGAACAGTCAAAATCTACAGTACTGGTTATTCTCATGGAATATGATCTGAAAACAAGTGATTAATTATACTTCTACAGCTTTATAAAGCAAGGCTTAAGATTATTTTATTTTGTTGATTTTGTATAGGTTAGCCAACAAGCAAATCAGGCTGTTGCCATAGAGGAGAAAAGGCCACTACTTACACAGATGTGCCCAGAAAGAACAATAAATTAATCAAGTGGCTTAAAGATAGAAAACAACTGCATTTGGTGGTGCTGGAGGTGGCAGTGAGATGATGATAATGACTACATCAACTGCGAATGAATCCCAGGAGTGCTCTTATGTATTATAAATTTTTTTAAAATGGGACTAGTCAAAATCTCACAGAATCATGGAGTGTTAGAGCTTAAAATGACCTTAGGACCCTCAAAGGTCTGTGACATTACAGGGTGTCCCAAAGGTAGTCAACATACATCTATACATAGAGGAAATGGGAAATCGTAGCTAAATGCACCTTTATTTACAAAATATTCATTACAAAATATTATAAAATATTCCTCTATGTGTTTATATATAAATATAAAAAGTATTAAAATACAAAATATAATATGAGTTTTTTAATTTCACTATGTATGGCAACCTTTGGGATACCCTGGAGAATTACTTTAAAGTAGGTATTTATTAAAATACAGATTGCTGGATACATCTGAATTTGGATATCTTCATTTTTATCAGGCTTTCTTGGGGGATTCTTATGCAGCACAAGGGCAATACTTTTAAAAACTATAATGTCACCTTGCAAAAAATAATCTTCAGCTATGTAAAGAGTTACCAGTCATGGAACAACCAAAAAATATTATGCTTCTTGAAAGCACCACAATAAAAAAAGTATGCATCTCAAATAAGACAGACCAATGATCAGATTATACCTGTGCTAAATAAATCCAAACATATATAGCCAACTAATTACAATAGAGGTGCCAAAAGGACACAATGGGGAAAGATAATGTATTCAATTAATGGTGCCAGGAAAACTGGAATTTCATACACAGAAGAATGAAATTATATCCTTGGCTTATACTGCATACATAAATGAACTCAAAGTGGAGAGAAGACCTAAATGTAAACCTGAAACCATAAAACTCTAAGAAGATAACATAGATGAAAATCTTGACATTGGTCTTGGCATGGCAATTATTTTTTTTTTTAATATATCACACCAAAAGCTCAGGCTACAAAAGCAAAAATAAATAAATGCAACTAAATCAAACTGAAATACTTCTACACAGAAAAGTAAATAATGAAATTAAATGGCAACTTGTGGATTGGGAAAAATATTTGCAAATCATATTATCATAAAGAGTTAATAGTCAAAATTTATAAAGAGCTCTTACAACTCAGTAGTATTAAAAAAAATTTTTAATTGGCAAAGGATATAAACATACATTCCTCAAAAGAAGACATAAAAGTGGCCAACAGGTATGTGAAAAAGTTCTCAACATAATTGGTTATCAGGAAATGAAAATGAAAACTAGTATGAGATATCACTTCATACCTGTTAGGAAGGTTATTATTAAAAAGTCAGGAGACAAATATTAGTGATGATGTGGAGAAAAGGGAACCCTAGTATATTGTTGGTGGTATGTAGATTAAGTAGCCATTATGAAAAACATTATGGAGACTCCTAAAGAAATTAAAAATAGAAATGCCATATGATCCAAAAATCCCTCTTTAGGTTATATACCCCAAAGAGATGAAATCATTACTGTATAAAGATATCTGCACTCCCATGTTCATTGCAACATAATTTACAATAGCCAAGATATGGAAACAAACAAAAGTCCATTGATAGATGAATGGATAAAGAAACTGTGAGATAGAGATATAAATATAGATATAGATATACACATATACACACATATATATATAATGGAATATTATTTAGACTTGAAAAAGGAGAGCTTACCATTTGCCACAACATGTATGAAGCTGGAGGATGTTATGCTAAGTGAAATAAGGCAGATATAGAAAGAAAAATATTGCATAATCTCATATGTGGAATCTAAAAAAATTCAAATACACAGAGTAAAAGTGCTTATCAGGGTGGGGATAGGAACATGTGAGGATCCATATTAGAGGTTACAAAGCAGCAGATAAGATGAACAAGGTCAGAGATGTAACATACAACATGAAGACTACAGTTAATAAAATTGTACTGTTTTTGAGATGCCTACTAAACTAGTAGATTTTTTGTGCCCTTGACACAATTTTGTTTTTAATGTGTAATTATATGAGATGCTTCACTATGGTAATTTTTTTCCTGAAGAATGGGTTTAATATCATTTATAAGGCACAGAATGAACTGAGAAAATTCCAAGATCTTCCCACTGACAGTTTTAGTACCAACAAAGAGCATCACTGAGTGCCCACTAGACACCAGACACCTGAGAAGAAGGGAAGATGTTATACAAACAGTTCTGTTCTGGGCAAGCTAGCTGATCGAGCTCTTCCAAACTACACAAATATGTTAACAGAGTTGAGGTCATCTTTACCTTCCTCTAAGGAACTTGGGAACTCCATTCCCATAAGATTCACTTTTCACTGTCACTTTATTTCTCAGCAATTATTAGGTATTTTTGCCTTATTTTATTTAATTTTCCTTGCATTTTCATCAGTGGATGAAAAGGATCCATTTTCAAAGCCTCTGCATCAATTTTGAGAGTTAGTACCTCTCAAGTCCATACACGCTACCTTTGTTTGTTTGTTTTTGGTGCCATTTATGGCTTTGCTTGGATGTACAATGCCTTTAAAATAGTCATGCTCATAGAAGGAAGCAGACCCCTCTAAGACCAAGCAAGAAACATTGCTTTTACAATTTATTATTCACCTTATTATTCCAGGATACAAGGAAACCAAAGGACAAGCTCTGCAAATGCCCAATTCATTAATGAAATGGATTTTACACACAAGAGCTAGATGAGCCATCTAGGTCCTAAAACAGTACTTTTTAATTTCATATTAATGTGGGGTGAAAACATATTCTATAATTTGCATTTATAAGGTTAAATTCCAATTTGTATGTGTCTCCCAATCCCAGTAATGTGTCATATACCCATGAAATGTACCTGTTAGGTGGGAATTTACTCAAACCCCTTTCTCTTCCTCCTCCCTCCTGTTCAAATTTCATTGAGATTTTCTCTCATGTGAACATGTAGCTGTTAATCTACTAGTCCCAATTTAGGACTGAGTGCATGTGATGTGTGTTTTTCCATTATTGTGATATTTCAGTTAGAAGAATGGTCTCCAATTCCCTCCAGATTTTTGAAAAAGGTACATAATCTCCATAGTTTTATGAATGAATAATATTCCATGCTATATGTATGCCACAATTTATTAATTAATTCCTGTGTTGAAGGGCACTTGGGTTGTTTCCATATCCTTGTGACTGTCAGTAGTGCTGCTATAAACATTCTAGCTCAAGTGTCTTTATGGTAGAATGTCTTTTTTTCCCTTTTGAGTAAATACCTAGTAAAGGGATTGCAGTATTAAATGGTAGGTTAACTTTAAATCTCTTTGAGGAATCTCCATATCTATCCATATCTATCTAATCTCCTCTATCTTCCATAGAGGCTGCATCAGTCTGAACTCCCACCAAAGTGTATAAGTGTTCCTCAATCTTTTTTGTTATAAAAGTATAGATGAGAAGATATACTCATAGGGTTTTTCCCAAGGACTAAATAAGATTATAGGTGAGGAAATGCTTTAAGATGTTTGACTAGAGGCATCCAGTACTCGTCTTCTCCCTAAAGAAGAACAAAATTAGTAAGAGATAATTATACTTTGAATAAAACTTCTAAGAGAAAATGCTGAAATTCAACAGAGAAACTACAGGAAGGCAAGGAAGGAGAAGGATCTAAGGCAGTCTTTTTGGAAAGGATTGGTTGGGACCCTGGAGAGGTTCCCCCAAATACAGTGAAAGGGTGAAAGAGAGATACCCAGTGACCCACATTGATTCCATAGACTCTTATAATCTTAGCCATGGAAAAGCCCCTCAACCCATGCAGGTCCTGAGACTAACATAGAGAGCTGCCATGAAACGACATGATAGCATTAACCCAAACAGGGAGCTCACATTAAGTCCTAAATACTCTTGGAAATCTAAGAAGCTGTAACAAGGTACCATTTTGAAAGCCTAGTCCCCACAAGATTGCAGTCTGCTTTCAGACCCTCCAACAGCAGAGTCACCACACATTTACAAGCTTCCTGAGGAAAGATTTGTAGCTTTCACCTGAGGCCTAAAGGTGTTCTCTCCAGTTGCCTTTTTATGACTGTTGCCACTGAAAGTGATCCCAATATCTCCAGTCGCAGACCTGAAGCACAGCTGCTTCCACTCTTACACAAGCATCCCACCATGGACCGGGAGATCACTTTGCCCATTCATCATGACCGACATTTGAGCATTCTTTTCAGAGGTTTGAGAACAGGCTCACTCAAACTGTTGAAACTACCAAAGGAGGCACCCATCCACATGCACCAATGCACCATCTGTCTGCTTGAGTACTGGCCCAGTCAACCCAGGAAGCCACCACAAACATCAAAGTTTGTGGCTTTGGAGTCAGAGAATTAACCCATCACTGCCATTGCTTATGCCTCACCCACTGCTCAATGGCTCAAGGAAATGTCCACCCACTTGGCCCACCACTGCCACTGCTGGCTCCCAAGCAAACCACGTGTAGGTCCAAGAATAGGCCTTCATGAGCCTGCTCACATCAGAACCAGTTTATACCATTTGAGGCCCAAGAATTGGTATGTTTGGCTTACCACTGTCACCACTGAGGTCCAAGGACTGGATCATCTAATGTCCCCATTCTGAGAAATACTTCACCACAGCCTCCACTAACAGCCACACCCCAAGCCACTGAGGAAATTAATGATAGTACTGATGCAGTCTACAGCCAAAGAAACATGCAGAGATTACACTATTGCATGCACCCAGTATCTAAACCAAGTATCCTACCCAATCAACATCATACATACATCTTCAGGAAAATATCTTCCCCATACAAAAGCAAATTTTGAAAACATTGGAAGAAATGCCTGTTATGCCAGATGGGAATATACAAACTCCAAGACACAAGAAACAAGAAAAAGTAAGCAAATATGACATCTCCAGAGGAACACAGAAACTCTTCAGCAACAGATTTCAATGAAAAAAAAATTATGAAATCTCAGAAAAAAATCAAAATAACAGTATCAAAGAATCTTATTGATTGATATACAAGAAAACTCAGATAAGCAATACAAAGAAATCAGAAAACCAATTCAGAAAACCAGAAATTTACCAAAGAGATAAAATAAAATAAAATGGCCAATGAGAAATTCAGGAATTGAATTGAAGAATGCCTTGAATGAAATACAAAATATATTTGAATTCTTTAAAAATAGACTAGCTCAAGCAGAAGAAAGAATTTCAAGACTTAAAATCAGACTATTTGAAATAATCCAGGCAAACAAAAAAATTAAAAACAAAATTCAGGATTGGGGTAAAAGTGAGGGAAAGTTGTTACACCTACCATTCATAACAATACAGTATTTTATGTTCTATATATCTGGAGAAAGCTGATTTGACACCTAAAACTAACAATATAAGGCCATAAGTAGCTGGCCCCAAATGTGAGGAATAGCCAACTTGTTACTGGACGAAGAGGGTCTGGCCACCTGTCACTGTCAGCCAATATGTAGAGACAGGGATAGGTACACCAAACTTTATTTTTCAGAAGGCCAGGATTCTGGAGAACAGTGAGAGTAGCCTTTCCAAAACTGTTCTGTTTTTCCATTTTCAAAATTACAGTTTTATACATTTGAATTCAAAGCGAAGACCGTGTTAACCATGTCTTAAACAATAATCAGCCGAATACGTGATCCATAGTAAATAATAATCAGTATAACTAATGACCAAAATAACATTCCACTTCGAAAGTTAATCTCCTAAATCAATCCACCTATACTACTCCAGATATGCATCTTTAGGGTGGGAGCTAAATGTACAAAACAGTAAGAATGGGAGATGGGGGGGGGTAAATGTCAGATAGAACCTAAACTGATCAGACCAACTGCATCATGTCTCCCCTAGCCTCACAGACTCCATTTTATTTTCACTATATGTGCTTTCAAACTAAGGTGGGATGTGACTAAAGAAGGCCTTCTGCAGAAAATGAGATTAGAGTTTGTTCGTAAAATGTGAGCAAGATTCAACAAAATGTCAATAAGATTCACAGTTGAATACAGCTTGAATTTGTATTTGGATTTGAGAGGTTATCTAATCTCCCATACAATTCTCTCTGCCACATCCCTGATAGCTTGACCATTGCACCTCTATTAAAACACTTTCAGGGAGATTGGGAAGAAGCAAGATGGTGAACTAGAGACATCTTACCAGCCACTTGAGGTGAGACAGAAGAGAGAGGACTCCAGCCACCTCTGGCTGGGGGATACTGTTGAGAAACACCAATCTGGGGGCACATAGTGAAGCAGTATGGGACTCTAGGAGCCAACAAAGAGGTCTGAATCTGAGGTAAACCACCACAGAAGGCAAGTACCTGCATATGAGCCAAAGCCAGCCAGCCTTTCAGTAGCAGACTAGAGATAAGAAAGAGCTGTTGTGCAGATTTTTGTTCTTGGACTGAGTTGCTCACTGGAGCTGCCCTGGTAGGACTTAAGTGAGTCACTAAACATGAACAGCAGCCAGGATTGGGTCACCTGGAAGCTTGACTACAAGCAGTGGCTACCATTACGGAAGGGCTTCCTGGGAAGAACAGTCCACAGGGTCCTAGTACATGGCTGGCTCTGGTGTACCTGCTAAGCTGCAGCAGCCATACTTGGGGTTGCTTTGAAGGAGAAGAATGTCCCAAAAGAATGGAAGTCCTACTGGAGGATATCATAAATGAAAACTTCTTAAGTATCACCAAAGATTCCAACATACTCCTTTTGGAGGGATATTGAACCTCAGGTCATCTCAACACAAACAGAACATCTCCAAGAAACAATTGTACTGAACCTACCCAAAGTCAAGATGAAATAAAATACTGCAAGAAGCCAGAAGAATGTACCAATGAACCTATAGGGAGAGATCTATCAGGGTGACAGTGTGCTTTTCAGCTGAAACTTTGCAAGCAAGAAGAGAATGTTCATCTACCTTTAACATTCTTAAACAAAACAATTTTCAGCCCTTACATAATTCTGTATCTTGCTAAACTAAGCTTCAAAATTGATAGAGAAATCAAATTGTTTAATGATACGCAAATATTGAGGAAATTCACCACAACAAGACCAGCTCTAAAAGAAATACTTCAACTTATTTTGCACACTGACCATCACCTAGACCACCAGCAAAGTAAACATTCAGAAACTAAAGGACAAAACCTACCTTGCATAAGGGTGCAAAGGATAAAACTGAGCAATGAACTTTCATAAAACAAGATGAATAGAACTCCATCACAAGTAACAATTCTTTCAATAAAGGTAAATGGCTTGAATTACCCGCTGAAGAGACATAGGATAGCAATAGTAAAAGCTGTCCATATGATGTCTCCATGAAACACACCTAACTTTGAAGGACTAAACAAGACTTAGGGTAAAGAACAAAATAACTAAGATGAATAAGAAATAAACACAACTGAAAAGAAAGCAACCATTCAGAATATTAATGAAATAAAAAGTTGGTTCCTTGAAAAGATAAATAAAAAAGGACGTATTACTTTGCATTCCCACCAGCAGGGTAGTAGTGTTCCCTTTTCTCCACAACCCCCCCAGCATCTGTGATTTTGGGATTTTGTGATATGGGCTAATCTAACTGGCGTTAGATGATATCTCAGAGTGGTTTTGATTCTTAGTACCTTTTAAAAAAGCATCTGAAAATTTAACAGATTTAAGCTAGTAGGAATTAACAGATTTGAGCTGATAGTAAGCTTGGAGACATTAGAGACCTTTTAAAAAAGAGTTTTAGGTCTTAATTATCACAGTAGAATCCTGAGCTTTGGAAATCTTTATCCATATGACAGGCAAAAATGATTTTTCCATGTTATTTTAAAAATTCTTAATGAGACTGAGCATCTTTTCCCATGTTTGTTGGCCATATGTATTTTTTCTCTCATGAATTGCTTGTTTATGTCTTTGTTCATTTCTTTGGATTTCTTTCTTTCTTTTTTTTTTTTTTTGAGACAGCGTCTCAAGCTGTCACCCTGGGTAGAGTGCTGTGGTGTCACAGCTCACAGAAACCTCAAACTCTTGGGCTTAAGTGATTCTCTTGCCTCAGCCTCTCAAGTAGCTGGGACTACAGGCGCCTGCCACAATACCCAGCTGTTCTTTGATTGTAGTTGTCATTGTTCTTTGGTAGGCCTGGGCTGGATTTGAACCCGCTAGCTCTAGTGTATGGGGCTGGTGCCCTAGCCGCTGAGCCACAGGCGCTGAGCCATGGATTTCTTTTTCTCATTGATTTGTAAGCATTCTCTGTTGAGTCAAATTTTAGGCAAATTTAGTGTAAGATAATATATATGTAAAAATGTTCAGTAAGTCCTTGAAGGTGCAGGATGAGGTACCCAAGGAAAAGAAAACAAATGAGTAAATGCAGATGATTGAATCATTGCTCAAGGAGGCAAAGAAGGGTTGAGTGTGACCTGGAAAAACACGTCCTCATTTGACCCTCACCAGCCACACTTCCTTTTACTATCCAATTTAGCATGTTGTGCTTGGCTGCAGGAAATCCAATCTTTTTTGAGTTTTCTTTTCCAAGTATATTCAATTAGCTCCAGGGGTGCTGATTCATGTCCAAGTGTCTGTCCTTCTAGCTATTATTTTCTTTCTTAGCAAACCCAAAACTCAGTGTGTCCTCTTGGGGCTAAAGGACTCCACAGAGCTGCTCTGGTGCCATCACTTCAGAATGTGCTGCTGATTCAGTGTTGACTGAGATGCCTGGTGCACTGAGCAGTCTGAAGACATGCCCTGATCAGGCCACGCTCCTGTTGCCCAGTGACCATTCATGCCGTGGCTACTATTGCTGAAGCTGGACCTCAGGGTTGCTGTTAAATAGGGCAAGCCAAATAGCTCTGGCTCAGGCTGGGCCACATGTTCTAATTATTGCCACCAGGGGTGTTGCAAATCCCAGCATAGGCTATGGTCATTCCTCATGGTGTGAAAAAGGGATATACAATTGTACTCCAATGGGATCACCAAACATGGCCCCCTTTACCATCTTCAAACTCTTATGATTCACACAGGCACTTCCCTGGACCCTCAGCCTGCCTTTAGGATAGCTCTGTTGAGTGCATTACCTCTTTATTATTTGAACTACCTTAGTACCTTTTAAAAGCAAGGTTTAGCAGGGGCACTGATGGACCCATATTTGAGGTTCACTTTTCTTAGCTTTTCTCTGAGCCTATCTTTTCTCATCGTCATAGTAAATGATCTCCCAGGGATTTTGTTGCACTTTCTTGTTGCCTAATTTGGGTTAGGCCACCTAAGTCCATCAAACGAATTTTATTCATTTGAACTTGACAGAGAGAGAGACCAATTATCACTTCTGTTCCCCACTAAGAGTATCTTCATGTGTTGAAGGCTCTGACTAACATAACTTAATGCCCAGCAGCATCTAAGTTTCTGATGACAGTGGATGGATACGTTTGGGTGTGGAAGAAATTGTCTGGTACTATTAAAATATTCTGTTGGCTCAGCACCTGTGGCTCAAGTGGCTAGGGTGCCAGCCACATACACTGAAGGTAGCGGATTTGAGCCCAGCCCGGGCCTGCTAAACAGCAATGACAACTATAGCCAAAAAATAGCCAGGCGTTGTGGCGGGCACCTGTAGTCCCGGTACACCTGTAGTACTTGGGAGGCTGAGGCAGGAGAATCACTTAAGCCCAAAGTGTTTGAGTTTGCTGTGAGCTGCGATGCTACAGCACTCTACTGAGAGCAATTCTAGTGGGATTCTGTCTCAAAAGAAAAAAAAAAGTAAAATAAAATATTCCATTGCATCACAAAAGTACCTGCTCTTATTCTCTTCACCAGGCAGAGATAAGTTGAAGTGTGGAATCTCCAGCAGAGATGGATTTTCTATGACATTAAGTTATTTTTTGCCCCAGCTCAGTGATAGGGATACAAGTTAGCAAACTATTTTTCTTCCTTCTATTAACTTTGTAATTTGCCCTTACAATGTGTTCATGAGTTCGTATATTTTTGTAAAATTTTCAAAAGCAAGATATTTTATATTCTTTGCCTTAGTTCTCTCCCTTAAATTATATAAACTTTAGACTCCACAAACCCGGATCCATCCCCGATTCCTAGAAAAAAATTATGAAAAGTTTTTTTGTTGTTTTAACTAAAAGGCAAGGCGGCATAATAAATTCCAGCCCTGCTTCCACTTTTTACTAGCTGTGTAACACAAGGCACGTCACTTAACCTCTCTGAACCCGAGGTTCCCTAGCTAGAAACTGGAGATAATAATGTATATTGTGGGAATCAGTACCTGGTATGCTGCTTGGTACTAGAGGTAAGTTATAAAAAAAAATTATGTGTCTCTTAAGCGTAAAAACATCTCTCTTGGTGGGATGGAAACTTATTTACCAAGTTTCTTACATATGTTGGAAGAAAATTTGTTTTTGTTGTTGTTGCAGTTTGGCCAGGGCCAGGTTTGAACCTGCCAACCTCAGTATAAGGGGCTGGCACCCTACCCACTAAACTACAGGCACCACCCAGTTTCTTACATAGGTATCTCTTTATTCTCACACCCTACCTAGACCTGATCAAGCAGAGCCTAGAACATGAAGGAAGAAGAAGCCAGAAGATCTGGGCTTGGCTCTGAACCCTTTGCTGAGTAATTCACTTGCCTTGCATGATTTTCTTTTTGCTCATCTCAAATGTGAGGATTTTCTAGGTGATTAGATTGCCTAGCTTTTGCTAACATTACATTTAAAACAATTCATATGTAGGCAAGAAGGTTGGAAAATGTTTTTCACAACCATGCACTTTTGATCTGAATCTCAAAGAGAAAGTCTGACATTTGAAAGTATGATCTGAAGGGTCAACATTCCTTCTGAGGGCCAAGGTGACTGTCTTTAGCCCACGTGCCTGTATGTCAATTCAAGTGGACATGACCAGGAATGTAATGGTTCTTTATCTTTCCAATTAAAGTGCCAAACATTTTTCTTCCAAATTAGTCTCATTCTTAAATTGAAAACAAAGTATAATTCAGTCATATCCTCTGTTTAAAAGATGCGAATTTTATACATAGGTGCCTTAATGAAGAAGACTTGGGAATGAAGGGTAATACTGTATTTCAATTACACTCAAGGAAATATTTGGAACAGAGAGGAAACTCAAGGAAGTTAATACATTCCTTATAATTGCTTACTTAATTGGTTGTTTGCTGGTGGGCCACACACTAATTCACTGTAACCGTAACTTATAATTGACATGCTATTTTAGTTAAAGAAGACAGTGTGACTGTGAATCCTTCTATGAAAGGATTTCAGTCCAAGTTTTTAGCTCTGCCTGAGATTTGCTAGACTGTACGTGTTGACTCTGGATCTCTCAAGTACTTAAAATAGGTACAGAATATCCTGCAGCCATTTTGATTCAAGCATATAAATATTTATACAAAGCTCTGAGCTAGGCAAGGTGCATTCACTTTGCTGTTCAAAGTCATATGTTAGTAACTCAACAAAAAGAATCAGTATCTTTTGCCATCAACTACCCAACAAAGCAGACATTTAAATGTCAGTTATATCAAATAGCTAAGTGAGAGGGAATTTGGATGCAGAGGATACAATTCCTACTCTGGAGTAGTTTCCAAAGTTGATGCCAGAAACCCAGTTGAGTGAATCAGGCAGTGCTCATTCTCTAAGAGGGAAACAGCACCTAAGGCAGACCAAAAATAGTGGCCAGAGTAATCGAACAGATACCAGAGGGTGAGTGCACACTGTGCACTAAGTGCTGTGATGAACAATACACATGAGTTATCTCATTTAATGAGAATGATGAAATATGATGTAGAGAATACTACTATCCTTATTTTACTAACAATGAAAGTGAGGTTTTGATGGATTAAGAAATTTGCCTTAGGATACAGAAATATGAAGTGCAAGGAGTCTGACCCCAGAAGCCCACACTGGTACCCCATCACACTGACCCTGAATAGAGAGCTTGGTATGTCTCCAATATTATTAAGCACCATCCACTGAGCAAATCTGGGTCCCTCAGTCTAATTGGACCTTATGTGACCACCCTATTGTGTGACTTCTCTGGTCCTCCTACAGCCATCCCTCTCTGCCTATGCTCCAGCACTGACTTGAGTCCACAGTGTGACTTCTTTTGCCTGCCCCTAGGTGAGAAGTCAGGATCCCAGCTTAGCTCTCAGCTCCTACCTACTTTGTTGCTACCCTTGCCTGCTTAATCCAGTGTTGATCCAGGCCATTCAGTCAACAGTCTTACTTATTTATTTAGTCTTACTCTGCTGTCCAGGCTAGAGTGGTATGGCATCAGCTTAGCTGCCAGCAACCTCAAACTCCTGGGTTCAAGTGAACCTCTTGCCTCAGTCTCCCAAGTAGCTGAGATTATAGGTGTGTACCATGATGCCTGGATAATTTTTCTATTTTTTAAGTAGAGACAACATCTCCCTCTTGCTGGTCTCAAACTCCTAAACTCAAGCAATCCTCCTGCCTCAGCCTCCCAGACTGCTAGGATTATAGGTGTGAGCCTCTATGCCTACCCAACAATTATTATATAATATCTACTATGTACTGAGTGATAAGCAAGATGTTTGGAATGGGTGGGGGGAATGTGGGGAAAATGTCATATAAATAAAAATACGATAAGCGCTTTAGTATGGGTATATCCAAAGCAATGAGGAACCTGAAGCCCTGGGGCCTTGGAGAAAGTCTTTGCTAAAAGATCTTCGTTTTGAAGGATGATAAGCGGTTTTCCTGGAAGAAACTATAGTCCATATCCCTGGGTTCATGCCTCCCATTCTCTGGACCAACTCAAGCAGTTAAGAATGTGAAACATACAAATCTTAGACCCTTTAGTCTTTCTCACAAGCCTTCTTGGCAAGTTCTCTCTCACTTCGGGACCCAGGTCACTGAGGGGCTAAGTAAGAGTGAAAGACCTTCAGCTTCTCCCCATGCAAGATAGAGATTTCAGAGTGTTAATTTATAAGTTGAAGGGGGTTGGGTGACTGGCATTAACCACAGGAGTCATGCTAGTAGGCCCCATTAACCTTAATTTTGTTTATTAGAGACAGGATCTCACTCTGCCACTCAGGCTGGAGGGCAGTAATGTGATAGCTCACTGCAGCCTCTAACTCCTGGGCTCAGGTGCTCAAGTGCCCCAGCCTTCTGAGTAACTAAGACTACAGGCATGTGTGTGTGTATGACTATGCCCAGCTAATCTTTTTATAAAATACTTGTAGAATGAGATCTTGCTATGTTGCCCAGACTGGTCTTGAATTCCTGGCCTCAAGGGATCCTCCTGCCTCAGCCTCCCATAGTATTGGGATTTTATGTGTGAACCACCATGCTCATAATTTATATGTCCCACCACCCACTTTTCCACTTCCTCATCCCTCCATTTCCCTGTGTCAAGGAGATGATGACTCTGAGGGACTTAAGACCAACCCAGTTCTTTGGTAAGCGATAGCCTTGATCAAGAGAAATCTGTCTCTAGTCTCTGCATCAACTTCTGCCATTCCATGCCTAGGGATGTTTGGAACAGACAGAGAGGTTCCCATCTACCAACTTTTTCTCCCACATGCTTAGAGAACAAGACTATGAGTCTTTTAGCTTGTTTTTCAAGTGATGAATAAGTGAGCTATGCATACAGTTTACAATTAGCCTTAACATTAGCCCTTCTGTTAGCTAAAGGCAGATGTACTTGATATGCATATATATAACCTGCTTTCTCCTTCTTCCTTATCCTTCACCACTTTCTGGCCTCTGGCTTTTCCTGTCAATGCACCAGCCAGTTGAGCTATCTCAAGCCTCCTAACCCACAGTGCTATTTTGACTTCTGGGTCTTGGGATCTGCTGTTTGCTTGGCTGGCTAGCTCTACTTGTTCATCATCAGGTCTAATCTCAGAAGTTTCCTCTTTCAGGAAGACTTCCTTGGTTTTATCTCTAACAAACTCTGAGTTATTTGTCTCTCTTCTGTGCTTCCCTATCTGAACATTAATTGGCGTTTTCCTTGTCTGTTCACACATCAGTCTTTCCCCCTGGGATAGCTGTAATTTGAACACCTAGCATAGTGCCTGGCACAGACTAGATGCTTGAAGGAGTGAATTAATTTGTTAATCTTGTTTTACTTCATAGATCAAGTTGGCTGGAGGAAGCATGTACTTTTTCTAAATTTATTCTCAATGAGTGTCAATATCCTTGTTTAACTCTTCTGAAGCATCCATCTGCCATCCCTCTGCCCCCTCCCCACCTTTTTAAGGACAATTGAGTTCTCCTGAATTTATCCAGAATTTATCGTTATCCCTCCTCATTGTTCTCCCTTTCTCCTGCCAACGCACACATCAGAATGAGCCTGTTCAGTCCTGGAAATTCTGCTTAGCCCCTCTCCTTTCTCACTAGGTATGTACAGACCAGACAGTCTAGATAATTCTACCCTCTTCCCTTCCACATTTCCACCTACCTTCACCAATCTCCAGACTCCATAAATGTTTCCAACAGTAGATAAAACGATGAATTTCTGAGTCCCCAAATAGGTTTAGCACAATTCCCAAGTATTTCATTGCTGTACCAATATTCAAGATCTGTTGGGAAAGGGCTCATAATTGTGAGAAATGGTTCAAAAAGACATCCTTTGTGCAAAAGATGGCAGAACACAATGAAAATACACAGAAAAACTGGAAACCAAATTGCTAACATTAGTTATATTTAGGGATAAGAAATATTTGAACAGAAATAGAAAGGCAAAAATATTTCTATAACCTCTCCACACGGGCTCTTCTTATTTTAAGTTTTACCATCTATTCTAGGAAAACAAGGCATAGCAAAAAAAGAAGTTACAAGTATTGTAAAGTTCTTTTAGAAAAAGCCCCTTGGCCCATTTTTGTTGGCACAGAGCTTTGGGATTTTGTTATGTTAAGATTTTGGTATTTTATTTTACTGAGGCAGAGTCTCACTATGTCGCCCTTGGTAGAGTTCTATGGCATCACAGCTCACAGAAACCTCAAACTCCTGGACTTAAGTGATTCCCTTGCCTCAGCCTTCCAAGTAGCTGGGACTACAGGGGCCTGCCACAATGTCCAGCTATTTTGTTGTTGTTGTTGTTGCAGTTGTCATTGTTATTTTAGCTAGCCCAGGCCAGGTTCAAACCCGCCAGCCCGGGTGTATGTGGCCAGTGCCCTACCTACCGAGCTATGGGTACCACCAAGATAATGGTATTTTATTATAATAAGATTGGTTAGACTGATGTCCCTAGAAGGGCCAATCAAAGTCATTTGTTGTGTCTATTTGCTGTGTCTATCCTTCATGGTGCCAGATAGCTGATGAAGGTCAGAAAGGATGGCCCAGGGCACTGCTGTGAATAAAAATCTCTCTCTCTCTCTCGGCCCCAATCATGAAGGCACCAAAATGGTCAAGAAAGCAGTTCTCTGGGGTAAATGTTAGGATGGCTTCCTCGTTTCTGCAGACAGGCTAGGAGGTAAGAAGGAAGAGATATGAGTCAAGTATCTGTGAACTTGATTGTCTTTATGGATTGAAGGGCAAGTAGGTATCTCTGACAATGCCTGGCACAGTACAGAGCTTTAAAAGCAAAATCCTTGAACAAAGTTACCTGTTACAATGTGTCATGGCTTTATTTAAATCATTAGAGAGGGAACTGGGAGTTAGACAAAGGAATTGGTTTTCTCCAGTGCTTACATACCTATGCATACAAACGTGTGTAGTTAGCAAAAGAAAGCATTGTTACTGAGATACAAAACTGGCTAACATCCTCCAAGGCAAAAAAAAAACATCTTTGGGTTTAATGTCTCTAAAGGGTGTAAAATATACCACCTGATCAAATCGTTCAGAGTAACCTGTGGCACCACTGCCCCCTTTATCAGCTGTTAGTCAATGTGAATATGCTTTGGAAACAAAGTATCACTGTCCATTAGAATAAGATGGGGGTAAACTGGGACCGTAAGGCTCGACTCTGTTTCCCGTCTGGGGAGCCTCCCAGTACTAACTTTGGAAGTTTTCCAAATTTATCTTTGCAAGGGCGCCAATATTTTCTTATATCTCAATTGCTAGAATTGTGTATAAAGTAGGTATAAATAGGCTCTAGGAGTTATGTCTAGGGATTCACCCATGACTTTTAGTATTTAGAATGTGTGAAATCTGTTTCTGGCTGCTCAGAAGAAACCTCTTTTGCTTATCAGCTTTCCCCCCACTAAGTTCTATTTAGGCAGAATGACCGTTCTTTTTCTAGCTGCCTTCACAACTGATGCTGTTTTTCTTAAATGCAGGAATCAGAGAACTTTGCAAAGCCAGGACCAAGAGAAATTTTGTTGGCAGGGATTTTCCCCTCTGCTTACCTTTGTGTCCTTCATTCTAACATAGAACCTGGCGCGTAGTAGGCATGCAGTAAATGAAGTGAGCACATACAAATGTGACTAGACTATAAATGCTGCTTGCAGATGAAATTTACCTAGGAATCTTGTGACTTGCTTATTCAGATTTCAGTATCCTTTTAAAAAGTAGCGTAATGCGGTATTGTATAACTTCACCTTTATATTTTTCACTGTGCATCATCTTTTCTAAATTTCTCCATTCTCCTGAATTTGTGTGGATAAATTCCCCAAATTTATCTCTTGTAGATACTTTGAAAGCAGTGGTACTTTAAATGTGTTGCCAAATTGGGGTGGTTTGCGATTTTAAAGGGTGATTTCTCTTCTTTGGGGCAATATTAACTTTTCAGTTACCAGAAATGAATGTAGCACTTCATTACTTTGCATTCACTGCTACCTACTTGCTTCAGATTGTGGGGAAGAAGTATTAAACTGATATACATGTATAATAATCTTAGTTGATGGACACTTTAGTGTTCTTGCAGAATGTGTAAAAGCATTCGAGTTGGACCAGGTGTGGTGCCTCACACCTGTAATCCTAGCACTCTGGGAGGCCTGGAGGAGGATTGCTTCAGGTCAAGAGTTCAAGACCATCCTGAGGTGGCTCAGCACCTGTAGCTCAACAGCTAGGGCACCAGCCACATACACCAGAGCTAGCAGGTTCCATCCCAGCCTGGGCCTGCCAGACAATGACAACTACAACCAAAAAATAGCCGGACGCCTATAATCCCAGCTACCGGGGAGGCTAAGGCAAGAGAATCACTTAAGCCCAAGAATTGGAGGTTGCTGTGAGCTGTGATGCTACAGCACTCTACTGAGGGCAACATAATGAGACTCTGTCTCAAAAAATAAATAAATAAATATAAAAATAAAAGTAAAGAAACCAGCCTGAGGAAACGTGAGACCCTGTCTCTACCAAAAAATAATTTTAAAAAAGCATTTAGGGTCAAGATGGCAGTGGCTGTAGGGTGCCTCAATAGGGTTTTGATGCATCATCAAACACATTATTTTTCCAAGATGGTTTGTCAGATATCTCTTTATCCTTGTTCTGTAAACATGCTGGGGCCCAACAGACATTTTGCTGCTGCTACAAAACCCACAAAGAAAACAAAAAAAGGTGCTAAAGACAAAGCATAAGACGAAAAAAAAGATGACGTAGAAAAAATAAAGTCATACTCTTACATGGAAGGTGAACCTGAAGATGATGTCTAGTTAAAAGGTTTATACCCAAGGCAGATATATGACGTGGAGAAAGCTATTCCCTTCCTTAAGAAATTTGAAATTCTTGACTGTACTAATCAAAGGCAAGGTATTTATCTTGATCTGACACGGGATATGGCACTGGGAAAGAAGAAAAAAGTAGAACTATTTGCCAGTGTTGTTAGGTTACCATATCCATTCTCTTCAGAAATCAGTAAAGTTGCTATATTTACAGGGAATACAGAAGAGGTTAAAATAGCAGAAGAAAATGGAGCTGCTTTTGCAGGAGGAGCTGATCTGATTCAGAAGATTTTGGATGATGAATTTCATGTAGACTTTTATGTAGCTTCACCCATGAAGGAAGAAACTGAAAAAAAGCTTTCCAAAGCTTAGTCAAAATTCCATTGGTTGTGACATCTCCAAAATGTTTGAACTATTTCAATATGGACTTAAAATTAAGGTAGATGAAGAAAGGGAGAACTTTCTGAAGACCAAAATAGCAGCATTGAATATGTCAAGTGACCAGATAATTGCCAATCTGCAAGCAGTTACTGATGAAGTTTGTAAGCACAGACCACTGAGTTTGGGTCCCTTTGTGGTAGGTGCTTTCCTTCCTTCTTCAACAAGTGAAGGTTTGTTACGAAAGATGGAGCCATGTTTGCCTAAAGAAGTAAAAACTGAAGAAAGTACCAAAGAAGCTGCCTAAATGTGTTGAATTGGGAAATTATTTTTAGTGGATGAAGAAGCAACAGACAAAATTATAAAACTGCAGGATTTCTATGTTTGGTTTCTTGTTGTCTTATTATTTCTCGACCATCATACTTGAAAGTGAATTTAACACTGAAAAATCTTACAACAATTTCGAGAATACGAAAATAAAAATTTCCCTATGTCTTAAAAAAAAGTATACTTTTTACCTGATAATCCTTGATGCGGTTTTAGCAAGAATCTTATTGTCATACAGTGGAATTTAACTATTTTGTGTGTGCATTTGTGTGTGTGTGGGGGGGGGGAGTATCTTAAGCGTTTGTCTTTGAGAAACAATCTGATTGGTAGAGAGAAATTAATCCCAGGTCACAGGAGCTCTGTGCTGAGGCACAACCAGTCTGCCACTCTGCTCTGGGGCTGCCTTAGAATAAGCCTAAGAGGATGCCTGAGCCCTCTAACCCGGATTTGGCTATATTTAATGCTGACAGGCAGCTTTTAAATCCAAAACTCTGGCATTAGTCATCATTCCCTTATTCTAGGTGGGGCAGGATGCAATTTTGTTCTGACAAACACTGCAACTAAGGAGAGAAATAAAGCAAAGTCTTTAAAATCACGTGACACTTGATTCCCATAAATAAAGAGAAAATTCCTACAGTGGAAGTAGTTGTTTTTCCTATGTTAGAGAAAGCTCCAGGGGATCATAAGCCACAGTTCCACTGTCCTTGGAGACCACTAATTTCTCTGTCCCTGCCAAATGGGAAGTTGAAATAAATATTTTCCTTCTCCCAGCAAACTGGGAATTCAGTTGGAAGGCAGAGAAATGGAGTCTGTTAGAGACAGAAGGCTTGATTTTTCTTGTTCTTGGGTCCATGTCTTGTTATTGTGTCTCTAAAGAGATTTCCCCAAATCCTTGGAGTTTCCTACCCTCTCCTCTTCTCTGGTTACAGGTAAGTAAGTATACATGCAGGATTTGAGTAAGAAAACAATTTAGAGCTAATGTACAAGTCGTTTGTTTTATAGCCTGCCCCTAAACCTTTCTTCTTTGCATTTAAAAAATCTTTGTGTTTTTGTTTTTGAAAAATACGTTTGTATTTATTTATTTATTTTTCTTTTAAAAAATAAGTCTAGCAGACACAGAGTAAAAAGTCTTAGAAGCCAGTGAAATCTCAGACTACAAGAAAAGCAGGGCGTAGCAACTTAATATGCTTGGGAAAATCAACAGGAACTCAAGAGTTTTAGGCATATTTTCTGGCGTTGTGACATCTGCCATGGCCCACCAGCAGCGGCACTTAGCACCAACTCTCATGCATACTTGTAATGCTCCAATTTAGGTCTTTGATATTTTTCTCCACTAGACGGAGCCTGAACTCCGTGGACCATAGTAGTTTCTAATGCTTAAAACTGAGAAGAAAAAAAGAAAAATCAAATGGGTTAGGACATATTTTTCTACTGCCAGAGCATAAGGATTCCTTAAAAAATATGTTAGAGTGAGTGCTGAAAGGATAGAGGAAACACATTAAGAGAGTTCTCTCGTTGGCTAAGTTTTGAAAAATTAAGAAGCAAATGGTTATTTGCATTATTTTAAATTCATAATGATATACTCAAAAAAATTAAAATAAAATATAAGAAAAAAGATAATCAGACAAAAGAATGGTGAAGACAAATAGATTCATGCAATTTTTACTTATTAATGAAAGTAATTAGCCAGTGAGACAGTGGGTAGTTTTAAAAAGTTAATTATACCTTGCTAAAGGATAATTTTTAAATAAGAGTATCTTTGTCTATATGACTCTCCTGCAGGTATAAAATGAATTCATGTGACAGATCTTATGTAACTTTTTAATTAATGAAGAGACCAGCACTATGTTACTACTTTGTCAAAGGAGAATTTAAAGAACTCTGTGTACAGACAATAAGGAATGCTGAGATAAATTTACAAATAAATGCAAAGTGAATCTATCTACAAGAAATCATGAGTGCTTTGCACTGTTATTCTGCATTTCTATGGACAGGAATCCTTTGCATTGTTATTACCATGACAAAGTTGTAAAATAGTTCGAAGATAATGAAGGCTGGAAAGGGGTGCTAAACAAGACAGCCAATACGTTTTTTTTTTCTTTTTTGCCTATTTCAAAATCTTTTCTCATTTTTTCTGACAGTCTTTCTTATATAGGAAAAAATAAACACAGGAAATATCAGAAGACACAGGAAACATCATTTCTGTTCCAAGAAAGAGAAAAAGTGATCAATACTTGCAGTCAAATAAAAGAGCCAGGAGATTGGAGGTCTGATAGTCAATCGGCAGATATAATAACCAGGAAGGAAGATAATGTGTTCCAAGAAAACAAAGGAGCCAGATGTCCCAAAGACAACTGACTACATGGACTCACGACTTGGAGGAGAAATCCTGACATCCTTGCTGTGCAAAGCACCTGTATGGTTCAAGGAGCAGTAGCATCGGCAACCCTCAATCTCAGGCCCTGCTCCAGCTCTGCTAAACTAAATTATGTTTTAATAAGATTCTCAAGTGATTTATATGATCTAGATACTCTATTAATGATAACAAGAGGGATAAAAGTTGCCGATTGTATCTCAGGCCAGACCATTATATCAGAGTGGTAAGACTAGTGGTTAGATACTGCCAGACACAGAAAATATGAAGGAATGTATGTATATAGAAATCATATATCAAAAAACCCCCAAATCTATAGGAAAGAATTAATTGAAGGCAAAAAGTTTAAGTTATAATAAGGGTGTAATTTAATAACTATAGTTTGGAGTTGAACCATTTTATTCTGTTTGTGATGAGGTTCCAAATCCAACTGAGAAACAATCATTTAACCACTCAAATTTGCAGTGCTGGTAATGAATATACTATTGGATGTGTGCTTTGTCTTTATCCTAAGTTGTTTAAAACATTTACAAGAACCTGATATGTTAACTCTGTGATTTTTGAGTAATTATTTAGAGAGTATAATTAAGTTATAATCAATGTTTGATTATCTGGAAAATTATAAATTGCTAAATATGTAATTTGGTTTATCAGTTGCATGTATACATGTATGAATGTTTAGAATAATTGATTGCTTAATATTTAAAGACATGGTAATTGTTTAACGTATCAGGCAAGTTTTTGCTGTAGTGTTGATGTATGAAAAGCAACTCCCAAATCATTTAGAGCATATTCATGGGCCTGCAGGTGGGCCTGGGAGACTCTTCTTCAGGATGTAAGTTGAGTTTAGGTGCATCTGTTCTGGGACCATTGGCTACCCAGGGCTTTTCTCATGGCAGAAGTGCTAAAGAGAACAATGGACATGTGGTGTCTCTTAATCCTTGGCTCAAAACTGACACACTTTCTTTTCTGTCCACATTGTCTAAAGCAAGTCACATGTTCCAGCCCAACATCAGAGGGGTAGGGAAGAATGCTCTGCTGATGGTGAACCATGAAAAGGTGGAAAAGGGAGGAGGAATTATGCACAAGTAATATAATCTAGCACTATTTTTTTTTTTTTTTTTTAGAGACAGAGTCACAATTTGTCACCCTTGGTAGAGCGCTGTATTGTCACACACAGCTCACAGCAACCTCCAGCTCTTGGGCTTAGGTGATTCTCTTGCCTCAGCCTCCCAAGTAGCTGAGACTATAGGTGCCCACCACAATGCCTGGCTATTTTTTTGTTGCAGTTTGGCCGGGCCTGAGTTTGAACCCGCCACCCTCGTTATATGGGGCCGGTGCCCTACTCACTGAGCCACACGCACCATCCATAATCTACCATTATTAATAAAATAAACCCATGAGATTGAAATACAGCAGAACCTCTGTAAGTTGACTACCCAAGGGACTGTAACAAATTGGTCAACATATGGAGGTGATCAACTAGGCCTACTGTACATTGAATACATGCAGTGCATGTCCAGTCTGTGAAAATTAGGTCAACTTAAGGAAATGGTCAATGTAGGGAAGTGGTCAACTATGGAGGTTCTACTGTATTGGGTATTAAAGCACCAATAGTGATCATTCTTTAAGCACAAAAACCTCTCATAAATAAAAGACTTTATAGCAAATTTCCAAGCAGTGAAAGAATCTTATTTTATTTTGATGGGGTTAGACGCAATGTGATGTGAACTTATTTATCTGAGTATTTTTGTAGCAGGATTGCAAAATTACTCATGATACGGAAATTTAGAAGAGATTTAGTTTCTTTGCTTTGTCTGTAGCTGATTTTGTCTTGTGACTTGGTAGGTAGGAGGAAAGAAACACAAAACCAAAGTCGATTTAATCTGGCTTAAAAGGTATTCTGATCCAGTCATTTAAACCACCTGTTATGATAATTCTCAGGTTCTCAGACTTCTTATATTTTCCCTTATCCCTGTCCTCTTACCTGGAAGTATGTGGGTTAAGGGTATTTTGCATTCTTATGATATAGGGTGGAGGAGAGGGGTCCTTGTGGTCTTGCCTTGGTTCTGGAGTTTACGCTGGTTAATACCTATTGAGTTTCACTCAAGTTTTGGCTATAGACTTCAGGGACTACTAAAGTTGTCTATTGTTTTTCTTTTACCTGGTTTAGTCTAGGCCTAGTCACCCTTCCTTGTTTGCTTGGCCACCTTCAGCTGTCTCTGGCTATAGATCCTTCCTGATCCCTCTTCTACCTGTCCCCAGGAGGGCTGTCCCTCCAGAATACTTGTGCTGGTCTCCCCAAATTCCACAGCAGGTCACAACAGCAGGCTTGGGGCTCTTAACTCTGCTGTAGGTTTTCAAGTGCAAATTATCCTAGCAGTCTGGGAGGCTGAGGTGGGAAAAGTGCTTGAAGCCAGAAGTTCAACAGCAGCCTGAGCAAGAGCAAGACCCTGACTCTACAAAAAATAGAAAAATTAGCCAGATGTAGTGATGCATGCTTATACTCCCAGTTACTGGGGAGACTGAGGCAGGATAACTACTGGATCCCAGGAGTCTGAGGTTGCTGTGAGCTATGATGATGCCATTGCACTCTAGCCCAGGCAACAGAGTGAGGCTCTGTCTCAAAAAAAAAAAAAAAAAAAAAAAGTGCAAATTAGGGTTGCCCTCTCCCTCTCTCTCTCTTGCCTTAGCCCTCCAGTCTCCTAATTATTCCAGGAAATTTCATGTTGCAGTGAAACCATTTGGCATAGCTTCCTGGAATCCCATATGAACAAAATGAGCTCCTTGGAGCATGAGTTTCTCAGCATCCACCTTTCCCTTCCTCTTTTCCTCTTTGCCTCCATGTTATTTCCCAGACCACAAGAGGAAGATTTTCTTTCACTTTCCCTCTAACCCGTCCTACTTCGACCACAGAGTAGGAAGCTCTTGGCTAAACGTCATAGACAAAAGAGGAAAATCTCTATGATTTGGATTGCCAAGTGTGGCTCCTAACATGTGGAGTGGGAGTCCAAGAGATTCAGGAAATCTTCTCTCTTTTTTTTTTCTTTTTCTTTCTTTTTTTTTTTTTGAGACAGAGTCTCAAGCTGTCACCCTGGGTAGAGTGCTGTGGCATCACAGCTCACAGCAACCTCGAACTCCTGGGCTTAAGCGATTCTCTTGCCTCAGACTCCCGAGTAGCTGGGACTACAGGCACCTGTCACAATGCCTGGCTGTTTTTGTTGTGGTGGTTGTTGTTGCAGTTGTCATTGTTTGAGCTGGCCCGGCTGGGTTCGAACCCACCAGCCTCAGTGTATGTTGCCTGCACCCTACCCACTGAGCTACAGGCCCTGCCAGGGAAATCTTTTCTTTCACCTTAAGGTTGTCTCATTGTCCAATCCTAGTTTACATGTCAAAAACTATTACCTCTTTCATTCCTAATCACTTCTCTTCCCGCAAAACACCTCAATGGATGCTTTGATCTCTTTGAAGAGAAAGTCATGACTAAGAAAAAATAAAAGAGAAAAGCCTGTGAATTTTTCCAAATACTACTGCTGTTATACTGAAACTTTATAGGACTTGAGTTCAATAATAGTTCAGAAAATCGTATTTAACTTTAGATCAATCTCCTTCTTAGGCAACAAGGTGAAGAGCAATCCAGGACATTCATGGCAGCTATGGACTTTGTAAGTTTTTGCGTATTTGGGGAGTTGTGGGGCCGTCCAAGAATAGAAAAGAGAAATAAATCTGTCATCTTCAAGTTATTTATCTTTATAGGCAATAGGAATCCTTATCATGTTTATCACCGACCCTTAATCTCTGATCAAAAGAAGTCTGATTTTTGTCATACTTGTCTGCCCTTTCTCTGTGGGGAGGCCTTCAGATATACAACTTTAGGAGCATAAGCGGCTACTTTGGCATTCAGCTCTTCAGAAGGAAATAGCACCACTTCTCTTGCTTGGCAGTCATATGGAAAGATAGGAAATTAAGAGCCCTATTCTAATGAGAGCCATACTTCACAATATTAATGCTTCACTTGCTCATCAGAGCTTTCAAGAAATGCAGACCACTTTATATACATGTATAGTCCATTCAGCTTGTAAAACCCTATCCAGAGTAGAGTTCCGTAGAATTTCCTGTAAGAGAGTTCAAACCAATCTTCAACCCCATCAGAACTTTAAAGAAAATCTGGGAGATGAGCTGATGTCTCCAATTAGGGGGAAGGTTATACCTACTGCTTCTATTACTGTGCTGGCACTAGGGTTGGCAGAGATACCTTGATTAACAAAACACTTTGATAGCATCACACTTTGTGCAGTGATACTCTGAGAGTTACAACACTTTTGATAAGAAGATATTATCTCCCTGGACATTTAAGGCTTAGAAACATATTGATATAAACTTTGTGGGAAAATCCAGACTCTTAGATTCATTATCTACTCAAGAGGAGAGCTGCAGAAATTTTAGAACCATCCTGGGCAAAGGGAGAAGCAGCATTCTATGGATTGCTAACGCATTACTCAGTTCGGTCTGCAATAGTAGCTCAACTGGCATGAGAACAAGGCCAGTAAGACTAAGGTGGTATATTCAGACCTCCAGAGTGCAGTTATCTTGACTCCATTTGATGACCACATATGAGTAGCCCAACCCCACTGAGCTACTCTTGATCACAAGAAGAGCAAATAAGCAGAAGGAGGGATGTCTCTCAGCTCAGGCCTTACTGATCTCTTAGATGCTTTCTGGTCCTGTGAATCTGGGAGAACCTAATTGTCTCATTCTCTAAGGGTGTCAGCATTTTCAGTTTTTTTTCTGGAAACCTTGTCAAATTCAATCACCACTCATAGTTCACCAAAGTTAAATATTTTCTTGTCTCTACATAGTGGTCCCTACTGGTCTTTGATCCTAGGCACCAAATTTGGATTAGATTCAAAGATGCCTAGGGCCCCCAAAAAAGCCTCAAGAAAATTTATTATTTTTAATAGGTGATCTTCTTAAACTTAGATCAGGAGGGTAGGTACCATTCCTGGAAAAGCCATTTAGAAAATCTTAGCGAAAAGACATAATTTTAATTTTATTCCAAAATACTTTGGGAACAGACTATTAAATGAACTTTTCCTACTATCTCAGAGTTTTTGCAGAGGCTACAAAGGGCAAAAATGAGACAATAGGTATCAAGTATTCTCATATTCCTAAAGCAAAGACTAGGCTACCTTGGGGCTGCCCCATTCTGCAGGCATAGACCCCTCCCTCCTACCCTATCTTGGCTATCTCAGAGGAGGAGAAGCATCCAAGTCTCAAGCATTTCCCCTCTATCCCTCCAGGAAAGGGGTATGTGGAGGGAGAGACTTCACCTACTTAAATTTCAGCTGAAGCCAGTGAAATAGGCTTTCTTAGAGCCATATGGAGAACTTGATGTATGTTCCTGAGGTTGGAGGGACATGAAGACTGATATTTGACTCATACCTAGAAAGTTTGAAGTTGAGAGGTTGCATCTGGCTCTAACGGTAGACAGCACTTCAGAAGGTCAAGAACATAGGCATATTTCCTTTGGGCTGAGGGTAGACCTGCAAATTAAACCTGGGCTTGGGTTTTGCTATTGTCTTAAAATGGGCCATGCTGCATAAGGTGACCTCCTGACAAAAGTGAGGTGATCACGCCAGGAGGAAGCGTAGGTGTACCTTCAGCTGCAGCCTTGGGAGGCAGAGGCAGGGAATTATGGAGCGGTAAGGGGTGGAGCTTCACCCAAGGTGAAGGAAAGAATACACATCTGGAAACCAGAACACTCAGGTTGTAACTGATCTGGTCAAGCAGGACCATTCCTGCTCTTACACCTCTCCTTCACCCTTACTCCAAACCCATAAGGGGTTCTGACTGCAACCAGAGAGAAGGTACGTCCTATTGAGAGCTTAGGTGTTGGATATGATTAAGGTTTGGGGGATGCAGGTAACAGCATTGTACTAGGAAAAGGAAAAGGAAAAGGGAAGAGAGTGAGCAAGGAAAGAAAGGGGAGATAGGAACCAGCAAGTTAAAGAGAGGCCAGAATTTTTTTTTTTTTTGAGACGGAGCCTCAAGCTATCCCCCTGGGTAGAGTGCCATGGCATCACGGCTCATAGCAACCTCTAACTCCTGGGCTCAAGTGAGTCTCCTGCCTCCGCCTCCCAAGTAGCTGGGACCACAGGTGCCTGCCACAACACCCGGCTATTTTTTTGGTTTCAGCCATCATTGTTGTTTGGCGGGTCCGGGCTGGGGATTCGAACCTGCCACCTTAGGTGTACGTGGCTGGCGCCTTAGCTGATTGAGCCACAAGAGGCCAGAATTATACAAGCCCAGTGAAAGTCCATGTCTCAGCATGACCAAAGGGTCTTTAGAGAATGATGATGCTTACTGTTACCTGAGTACGAACCCTTGCTGTTTGTCCTGAAATCTTTAGCAACATCTACTACCTGCAAGAATGTTAGATATGAGTGATATTGTTTTTAGTGTTGCAGAAACTGAAGAAGGTCTGAAATTTGACATGAGAGGTAATAAAGGGTGAGTGAGAGGTAGCTCAAGAGGGCACAGGAGACTCACACTGAAGGGACCCTGAGGTTTTTTTTTTTTATGAATTCCAGGTTTATTTCATACTAGGAAGCTCTTTCTCTAACAGTGTACTGTATATGGGGCCAGTCCCCTACCCACTGAGCCACAGGAACCACCCAGAAATTATAGTCTTAACTGCTGATGTTTTTGCCTTTCTTTTAACTTTGAGAAATGTCTTACAAATATAGAAGAATTTAGTCCAAAATTCTTTAAGAGATTTCTTAAAGTTAAAAAATTATTTTAATTGTTTAGTATAGAAAATTCCAAATATTATACAAAAATTGTTAGATAACAATGGACCTCACTTATCCATCACCCAGCTTTAACTTTTATCATCTCATGACCTTCAAAGTCCTGGGTATGAGGTTGAGAACCCTTTCGTGGTTTCCACACAGATGGTGCTATTGTTCCCAATGCCTAGGAGATGGAAGCTCTGCGGGCCTGTACCTATCCTTTAAGATTTGCTGTTAGTTGTAAACCTAATACATGAGCTATCATGATTTAGCCGCTTTTTCTTACAACTATTGCAGCCTTATCAGGCTGTTGTGTCTACCTTGTCCTCTTTATTTCCACTGTAATTGCCCTACTTTGGATTTCATTGCTTTTCATCTGAGTTATTGCAACAGCAGCCACATCGGCCTTCATGTGTTCAGAACTCTATATTCAGTCCACCCTTCACACTGTTGAAAGTTTATTATTCTTTATATTCACAAGCCTAATTTAAGCACTCTATTCCAGGAGCCAACGAGAGCTCTCTGCTACCTATAGAATAAAATTCAAATTGTCTTTTCTCCACAAGTATCTGAGGTGAGTCTTTTCAGCCCTTTAATGGAGTATGTTATGGCCAGGTCGCTCACACCTGTAATCTCAGAACTTTGAGAGGCTGGGGTGGGAAGATCACTTGTGGCCAGGAGTTCAAGATCAGCCTCAGCAACATAGCAAGACCATCTCTTTACATGAATATAAGAAAAAATTAGCAGGGCTTGATGGCATATGCTTATAATCCCAGCTACTCCGAAGGCTAAGGTGAGGGGATCCCTTAAGGCCAGGAGTATGAAGCTGCAGTGAGATATGATCTTGCCACTCTACTCAAGCCTGGGTGACAGAGTGAGACTGGATCCTCACCCCACCCCACAAGAAAGTAACTTTTACTACATACTGTAGTTCCTCAATGAAATACTGTTGATTATGACATATCATTGATTTAATAACAGCTTTTGGGTCAGGGACCAAGGGCAGTGTGGAGTCTACACATTACTCATAAAATACATTGTGATTTCGCAATTATGAAAATGTAGAGGCAAATAAAGTTATTCTTGTAATCACAGATACAACATTAGGATGACAGCAAGATACAAATGACCTATTGAAAAGTCAGAGGAGATTTTGATTATCTGCAGAGACAGGGTCTCACTGTGTTGCCCAGGCTGTTGGTCTTGAACTCCTGACTTCACATGATCCCCTTGCTTCAGCCTCCCAAAGTGCTGGGATTACAGGCGTGAGCCACTGTACCTAACCTGATTTTTAGTAAGGGGATTGTTTATAAGACATGGGCAAAGCAGAAACAGAAAAGCATGAGCTGCAGGTGAGACTCTATGAGTCCAAGTCTTAACTTGCAGGTAACTATGTACCAGATCTGTGATAGAAATCAGGAACAGGCCCAGGGGATGAGACATGGGGCGCCACAGTTGTCTGTTTACACTGTCCATTTATGAAATGAAGTAAGTTATTCCATAAGAATAAGAGTCTCCAAACGACTGAGTTGAAACTTTTGTTATGATCATGTTCATGATACAGAGCTCCCCTGCTCAGGGCTGGACAAGGACCCTCTCATTTTCTAGTTCTGGGTGATCTCAGAAATCAGTCTCCTCACAGACCCTATCTCTAGGCACAAGCAGGCCCTTTACAGGCCACATTCTTTTGAAACAAACGATAGTCATAGAAAACCAGCCTAACTGCTAGGTATCTCATCCAGGCTGCTTCTCCCAGGGCAGGGAAGCACCCCTTAGGTGGGACCATATTCCTCTGCACTATGGTAGTTCTAAAATTAACTTTTGCTCAAACCCCTGGTGCTAAATGGTTATGACATATTCTAGACATACATTCCATCTCCCGCAAATCCCCTGCTTGCAGGATAGGGAAAGCAATATGTAACCCCTAGAAAGAAAGCCCAGACAGGCTTCCCCTCTTTGCTACTGTGGAGGCTTCCTTATTTACCTCTTATCTTTCAATACAATCTGTCCTTACACTTATTTGTATGATCTGTGATTTCATTCCTCGAATCTCCAAGACCAAAGACTCGACAAGGAGGAATTCCAGCCAGATTCATATGATGACCACACCTGTGATTTGTCCACTGCTATTATTTATTTTGGGTTTTGTTTAACCCCTTTGTAATTTGGTATCTCTGATGTCTCCTTTTTGCCTTGCGTATCAGCGCTGACTTCTGCCACAGGGATTTCCCCCAAACGTTAGAATTCTCTTACTTCATATGCACATCTCCTGGGTACATTTTTCTCTTCAACATGTATGACATTTCTATCTTGAACATTTCTTAAACATTAATCCTTGCCTTATATAAAATGAATTAATTATAGATAATTTTGAGAGTTCAAAATCTTCTAACTTTTTAACTTAAAATGAAAAATATTCATATATAAGGTGAAGACATCATGATAATAATCACTTATTCTTTATTACATGTCAGACAATATTTTAAAGATATACATGTGAAATTTCACCCAATCCCTACCATAATCCTAGGAGATAATGCACTATAATTTCCCCATTTTCAGATGAGGAAACTGAGGGACAGAGATGTTAAATATAATGTACAGTTTCACACTGCTAACACATATGCAGTCAGAATATGAACCCTGGTGGTGTACTTCTGGTCTGTGTTCCTAGCTACCTTGCCATGCTGCCTCAAGATCACTACGCTAAGCTGGGCACAGTGACTCACACCCTTAATCCAAGCACTCTGGGAGGCCAAGGTGGGCAGATCATTTGAGCTCCAGAGTTTGAGATCAGTCTGAGCAAGAGTGAGGCCCATTTCTACTAAAAATAGCAAAATTAGCCAGGCAAAGTGGTACATACCTGTAGTCCCATCTACTCCAGGGGCTGAGGCAAAGGGAATTCTCAAGCACAAGAGTTTGAAGTTGCTGTGAACTATGTTGCCAGGACACTCTACCCAAGGCAACAGAGTAAGACTCTCTCTCAAAAACAAGAAACAAAAACATCAGCCTAAGCATTTAAGAGAGACATTCTTTTACACAGTCAATCATTCATTTACTCTTTCTTTTATCATATTTTTGGGAATATATACTATGAGAAAAATGCTCTTCTGGAATGGCACAGATATTAAAAAGCAAATAAATCATAAACAAGTATTCCAGAAATTGAAGAAATATGTAAAATTCAGGACCAGAATAAAACAGCTTGATCAATTATATTAGTGATGTAATCAGATTTGAAGTTAATTCACACCTATTTCATAATAAATTACTCCTGAATTCCCAATACTTTTGATATTTCTCAAGAAAACAAGTTCAAAACTTCATTTTTCCTATTTAATTTGGATAAATAATTTGCTCTAAGCAAATCTAATTTAATTACTTTCCATAGGTGATCCTTACAGAGACATTATTTTCTTTGTTCTATGGTCCTCTGAAATACTGACAGCTTTCTAAATTATTCTTCTGGATTTCAGTGATTTATTATTTGTGAAATAATTTCTGCACAGTGCCTGAAAGCTGGCAAGTCTACAATTAATCACACATATTGGACTAAACAGTTGGCTCTCACACACCACTACAATATTTTTTATCATTATGTTATTACTTGCTAATGTCTGAAGGGATGCCTTGGTTCTCCTTCAGTGATGTAAAAGAGTATAAGTGTTTGTGCAGCATTACTTGAAGATCTTCAAATCTATCAGATAGGACCAGAAAAATATACAAAACAGTATCTAAGCATAGTAGAGAATTCTGATTTGAAGATAGCTAAATTCCAGACATAAGGAAGGATAGTGTGGTACTGTGGGCCCAGTAGGAACCCTTTGTATGTGGACAAAGTTCCCTCTTGGAAGAAATCAGCTTGTAGAAGACGAAGTTGACACAATGAACTTGAGTTTATAAGAGAGCCTTCCTGGGAGGAGAAGAGTGCTCTGTAGTCAGCCTGTGGCTACCATTCAGCTCTTTCTCATTTACAGGTCCCTTGAATGGGTGTCTGGGACCTATGAAGAGAGTGGGCTATAAGTAAAAATTGAAATTGCTGTTTGACCAAAGTCTGTAAAACACTTAGTACGGGTTTGGATTCTTCCTTTAGGAATTGAATTCAAGAGGAAGGGGCGCATCTTTTCCTTTAGTGCCTGCGTAGTGGTGAGAAATGGTATTGAAGGCACTGCCTAAAGTCAGCGTGGCAGGCAGATCAGTGGTTGAGAACAGCCACTCCTGGCAGAGCAGAGACAGATGCTGATGTTTTTGTCCTTGCAACATCTGGAGGGAACCTGGTGCCTACAGTGCTTGTCAGCTGATCCCAAGGCCTTCCTGAACATCTGTAGAACCCAGTGGAAGTTACCATGCCAACAGAGAAGGACGCAGTCCTCTGGGGAAACAGTGCTGGTGGAAGAGCTACAGCTCCAGGGAGCTAATGTGGTGCCTGGTGGGTGGTTGCTGACTCAGAGTGTTTTTGTGAACATATAAAGAACCTATATAAGACACCCACTAAAGATGCCTAAAACACCTCCAGAAACTGAGATTTCAAAAAGGGATGGAAGTCCTGAGTATGGGGTTATTCCATTTAATGTGACCTTCTTTGTATCCACAATCTGGTGGAAGCTGGGAAAATGGGTACATGAAACAATACGGAGATCAGAATTCATCATTAGAAACTGTTTGGAGTATTTAGAGGGCACTTGGGAATTTGTGTCATAATAATTTAGAAACGAATAGAAAGTGTAATCTTCTTTTGTGGTCACAGGTTACAGTGCTGTATAAATTCTTCTTTAAATCTAAATAATCCAGACTTAGGACAATGTACCAATTTAAACTTTAGTCACTGTCTCATAGAAGTCATAGGGCCAAACCTTGCCTGTGTGAGTTGTGGTGGGATTTTATCCCCAAAAGGAAAGTGTAGATTTATACTCTGCTCAGAGCAATAGTTGCCCTATTTACCCTCCTTTTAATAGCAATACTGAACAAGCTAAGCCTGAAGATAGCTGCTGTCTGCTCACAGTCCCTTTCTAGGAGGTTCTTGTCTATAGTGCTCCTCTATAGCCTACAATTCTCTTCTTGTGTAAAATCACCCTGTTACACTGGCCACAATTCATAAGAATAAGTTAGCTGGTTCAAGAAAATCCAATTCATCATTCAGTCAATAACTTATGAGTAGGGGGGTGGAGGGACAGGTGTATTCACATCTAAAGGGTACATCACACACTTTCGGAGTGAAGAGCACACTTACAACTTTGACTTAAAATATACAAAAGCAAACTATGTAACCAAAATGTGTGTACCTCTATCATATTCTGAAATTTAAAAAAAAACCCTATGAGTTGATCTCCTGACCAATGGGGATAATTGTGGCTTATTAGACTGATGAATATCACTAAAGGTAACTGGTAGAAGTGTATAAACAGGAAAAGACGAGAAAGAGAAACTAAAATAGATGCCATTATGCTGAACTAAATAAGAGGGTCAGCTCATAGGCAGCTCCCAGAGCAAGACAATTGGACACGGAATAGTTGAGGCTCCATTACAGTGAGAGGTTAACTGGAAGGTTACTCAGTTTCTAGATTTGTTGGACATCATGAAGATCTTCCAGTTCTCCAATCATGTTTTGTCTCCTTGAGTCCTTGTAGCTTGGGTGTGCTCCATTCCTCTAACCTGCCAAACTTCGGGCACCCCCACACTGGGGCAGTGCCCTTCCAAACTCTGGACACCCCCACACTGGGGGAGTGCCCTGCCAAACTCTAGATACCCCCACCCTGGGGCAGTGCCCTGCCAAACTCTGGACACCCCCACCCTGGGGCAGTGCCCTGCCAAACTCCGGACACCCACGCACTGGAGGAGTGCCCTGCCAAACTCCGGACACCCCCACACTGGGGCAGTGCCCTGCCAAACTCCGGACACCCCCACACTGGGGCAGTGCCCTGCCAAACTCCGGACACCCCCACACTGGGGCAGTGCCCTGCCAAACTCTGGACACCCACACACTGGGGGAGTGCCCGGCCAAACTCTGGACACCCTCACACTGGGGCAGTGCCCTGCCAAACTCTGGACACCCACACACTGGGGGAGTGCCCGGCCAAACTATGTACACCCCCACACTGGGGCAGTGCCCTGCCAAACTCTGGACACCCTCACACTGGAGCAGTGCCCCGCCAAACTCTGGACACCCCCACACTGGGGCAGTGCCCTGCCAAACTCTGGACACCCCGGCACTAGGGGAGTGCCCTGCCAAACTCCGGACACCCACACACTGGGGCAGTGCCCTGCCAAACTCCGGACACCCACGCACTGGGGGAGTATCCTGCCAAACTCTAGATACCCCCACAGTGTAGCAATGAATTGTATCCATTTTTTAAAAAATCAGCACCAATTTGAATAAGAGGAAAACGTATTCATTTACAAGGCATTAGTAATAAAGTTGGTTAAAATGAGATTGAATCAGAAATCAAAGTTTAAGAAAAATAAACTAGTAAATATTCTAATTTTGGGGTACTGAGCATGAAATTTTTTTTTTTGGGGGGGGGAAACAGAGCCTCAAGCTATCCCCCTGGGTAGAGTGCCATGGCATCACAGCTCACAGCAACCTCCAACTCCTGGGTTCAAGCGAGTCTCCTGTCTCAGCCTCCCAAGTAGCTGGGACTACAGGCACCTGCCACAATGCCCCGCCATTTTTTGGTTGCAGCCATCATTGTTGTTTGGCGGGCCCGGGCTGGGGATTCGAACCTGCCACCTTAGGTGTATGTGGCTGGCGCCTTAGCCGCTTGAGCCACAGGCGCTGAGCCTATTGAAGAGAAATTAAATGATG
>CAUYQV010091866.1:0-17108 GCA_963574575.1 Galagoides demidoff
TCAAGCGAGTCTCCTGCCTCCGCCTCCCAAGTAGCTGGGACCACATGCGCCCGCCACAACGCCCGGCCATTTTTTGGTTGCAGCCATCATTGTTGTTTGGCGGGCCCGGGCTGGGGATTCGAACCCGCCACCTTAGGTGTATGTGGCTGGCGCCTTAGCTGCTTGAGCCACAGGCGCCGAGCCCTTTTCTGAAATTAATCGCAGGATATACCATCATTGAATTCAAAAATTACCTCTCATTATTCCTCTGGCCAGTTAATAAAACAATAGCCAATAATAATCCCCAGCCTACTACACAGACGGAGCTCTCCTGTCCCCACTGAAACCAAGCATAAGTCCCATTTTTTGACAGAGGCTGAGGTGCTGGCTGTCTCCAGATTTCAGGGCTCCGTGATATCCTTCCCTCTGCCGTCTTTGCTGGAACGTCCACCCCACATCTTTTCTCAGCTGAGCATCATATATCCCAATTTCTAATTGCTCTAACCCATGCAGAGCTGGCCTGTCTTTGCTTTGGGCATCACTTCAGTGTATTCACGTCTTTATCTTCTCCCCATGGTGTCTTATTACACGGTGATTTTACTTAGCTGTTGTATAAAGGTGCTTTTATCTCTAGAATAGGGTCTTAATAGGGATCTGTTTCCCACTAACAAGAAGTCCACAGGTGGGTAGTTCCAGGGCTAGTTCAGCCACTCCATCCTGCATCAGGGCGCTGGCCCATGCCTTCCTTGTATATTCCTTGCCATGCTTTGTATATCACCATGTTTCCAGTCATTTAAAGGGGGCTGTCATTGCCCCAAGTGTTGTGTCATTACACCGTGAGGTCCAGAGCAAGAAAAGAAAGGGAGGAAAATCCTGACACCTTTCTCTCTTTTATTTTTCAGAGAAGACAATCTGTCCTCAAAACCACTAATAATTTATCCAAGGTCATATTACCGCTGGTAATAGTGCAGTGGCAATTTAAATGCAAACAGTCTGATTCTACACGGTTTAAAAGAAATACAATGCAAGCCACGTGTAATTTCAATTTTTTAGCAGCCACATTTAAAAAACAAAAAGAATAAATAAATAACCCCCAAAGAATGTGAAATTAATATATTATTTAAACGAATGTAACCAAAAAAATTATTTGAACATGTGACCAATGTCAGGTAATTAAGAAGATATCTTACAGTTTTTCATATGAAGTCTTTGAAATGAAGTGTGTTTTATATTTATAGTACATCTCAGTTCAGTCATTAAATTTTCACTGGAAATATATATCTATGTTTGTATTTCATACAGTTCACATTGAAAACAGAATCATCTACCTACTTTATCCCAAACAGACTTAAGTTTCCCAGTAACTGAATTAAGCAGCAGTTTTTACATGTACATTTAAACCAGTTAAGGTTAAATGAAATTAAATATTCATTTTCTTTCTTTTAGAGACAGAGTCTCAAGCTGTTGCCCTGGCTAGAGTGCTGTGGAATCACAGCTCACAGCAACCTCAGACTCTTGGGCTTAAGCAATTCTCTTGCCTCAGTCTCCCAAGTAGCTGGGACTACAGGTGCCTGCCACAATACCCGGTTATTCTTTTGGTTGTAGTTGTCATCGTTGTTTGGCAGCCTGGGCTGGATTCGAACCCGCCAGCTCTGGTGTATGTGGCTGGCACCCTAGCTGCTGAGCTACAGGCACTAAGCCAAATAAATATTCATTTTCTTAATCACATTGGCCACATTTCAGATGCTCAGAAGCCACGTGTAGCCAGCAGCTACTGCACTGGACTGTGTAGTCCTTCAGCCTGAAAGCTTGAGCTTTTTTCAAAATCAAATTCTTGGTACCCAAGCACGCAGCACTGTGCTAGCAAGTGGTCGGCTCTTCAGCGGTTCTCAACCTGAGGGTCTCGACCCATAGGAACTGTATTAAAGGGCCATGGCATTAGGAAGGTTGAGAACCACTGATTTAGGTGGTGCACTGGCTACCACTGTAAGACTGGTGACCTGCTGAATAGCTGTTTCCCTGTTTCCTGTTGTCTGTGTGACTTCAGGAAGTCACTCTATTCTCTGGGGTTCTATTTATTAGTTTATCAAAGATATGTGTGTGTGCATGTGACCCCTAACATCTCTCCCAGCTCCCAAATGCTGTATTATGTCTTTCTTCTAAAAGAAAAAGAAATGAGGGCATTGTTTGTTAGAGCTCTGGACACGAAGGTGCACACACAAGTTCTCATCAGTAAAGTGTAGAAAATGCGGATGGGGTTGCCACTCCCCCGTGTCTGCTGACACTCTGGGGTGCTCCTCCCTTCTCCAGTGCTGAGGATCTGCAAATTCCATCTGCCTCCAGAATGCTCAGGATAAAGAAAAGGGGAAGAATTGCCTGGGCTCCAAATTCCAGGAAGTATTGGTAGTTTTCTTCCTTTTATACATTGCGTTTGAAGGAAAGACAGTCCTATACACGGACGACCCCCTGCATTGTGTTTCTGTAATAGCATGAGTCCCCTGCTTCCTGGAGTGGGCTGTGTTCTTTCACATCTCAGAGAAAAGGCCTTTCTACACTTCTAGACACCCTCTTTTTAGACTATTTATACTGTGTGATCCGGTTCACGAGTCAGAATGGGGCTTCTGGTTCATTGGATGGTATAAAAACTCTATTCAGTTTTAGCTAGAGAGCTATGAAAGGACAGCAGAGGAGTCTAAGTCACACTGGAGAATACCTACTGAGACTCAAGACCCAGCAATCTCGATAATAATTGGGTTTGACCAGAACTTGCTTTCCAAGTGGAATACTTGGAACTGTCAATGGGATCAAACTTTAGGGCTCTATGGAAAGGTCCCAGTTCTCAAAAATAATCCTGTTCAACTGGTGACCTTTTACTGTTAGTGGTTCATTTCTTTGGGTCCTGTAAGGTCAGCATATTAGAAATATCTTCCTCATTTGCAAATGAGAGATTCTAGTTTTGTGTTTCAATTCAAGAGAAGAGGATAATAAAAAACTGAATGTGGCTAGGTATGGTGGCTCACACCTGTAATCCCTGCTTTTTGGGAGGCCAAGTCAGGAGGATCACTTGAGGCTAGGTGCTTGAGAAGAGCCTGGGCAACATAGCGAGACCCCATCTCTGCAATACATTTAAAAATCAACTGGGCTCAGCGCCTGTGGCTCAATCGGCTGAGGTGCCAGCCATGTACACCTGGGGTGGCGGGTTCGAATCCCCAGGCCGGGACCGCCAAACAACAATGATGGCTGCAGACAAAAAAATGGCGGGGAGTTGTGGCGGGCGCCTGTGGTCCCGGCTGCTTGGGAGGTGGAGGCAGGAGACTCGCTTGAGCCCATGAGTTGGAGGTTGCTGTGAGCTGTGATGCCATGGCACTCTACCCAGGGGGATGGCTTGAGGCTCTGTCTCAAAAAAAAAAAAATCAACTGGACATGGTGGTGCACACCTGTAGCCCCAGCTTCTTGGGAGGCTGAGGCAGGAGGAGGACTGGAGCCCAGTAGTTAGAGGCTGCGGTGAGCTATGATGACATCACTGCACTCTAGCCCAGGCAACAGAGTGAGACCTACCTTAAAAACTAAATAAAAATAAAAATAGAACATTGTAAGAGGAAATCGACTGGGCGAAGAGGACAGGAGTGGGCAGGAAGAACAAAAGGACATTAAAGGAAGACCCTAAATGTCAGCAGCCATTTTGTATTAAGGTAACGCCATACTGGAACTTATATGACCAAGATATGCATCAGAACATCTGTTACTAGTTTATGCACTGTGTAAAGGAAAGCCAGGCTAGAGGGAAGCGGGAATGTATGGTTTACTTTCCTCATTTCTTTAACCAGTGTGGGAATTGTCAGGAAGGTGCTGAGTCATGTATTCATTCATCTCTTCACTAATTGCAGTTGATAGCTTTCAAAGAGGGACATAAATGCCCACCTTCCTTGCACATGAGTGCCATTCTTTCCAGCAAGAGCCTGGGTTAATGTCCTCTTCCACCTGACCCTCTGCAGGCCTGTGACTTGCTATGACCCATAGAATGTTCTGAAGGTGATGTTGCCCCTCTCCAGGCCCAGCCTTCAGGAAGTGGCACCACTCTGTGTAAAATCTGGGGCCACTACTAGATGATGGGGGGGTACATGGGGAAGGGAGAGGTGGGGTGAACGACTCAGAGGGACCAAGCTCAGGAGCTTGGGCCTTCGTGCCCAGTTTAGCCCAGCTGCTGTCTAGATGCAGGAGAGTGAGTGACCCCAGCTAATGCCACATGGAGTAGAAAAACTGCCCAGCTTTTAACACTGTCCAAACCCATAACCCACAACATCATAAAAAATATAAATTACTATGCTTTTTAAACCCTATGTTTTGGGGTAATTTGTCATCCAGACACAGATAAATGAATACTTACTATATGTTTTTGGCAGCTACATTTAAAGGGGTTCTAGTTTACTACAATAGATTTTTAATCATAAATAATTATTGAAATTTGTTGAATGGCTTTCTGCCTTTATTGAAATAGTCATGTTATTACTTTTCTCATTTAGTCCATTAACCTCTAATTTTTCTGAATTTTTTGGTAGTTTTTCAATGGAGGTTTTGAATATCTTTCATTACATTTATTCCTAAATATTTGCTTTTATAAATTGGTGTCTTAAAAATTATTTTTCAATCATTTGTGACAGTATATATAAATAAAATTGATTTTATATAAGATTTTGCATGATGAGGCTTTGCTCAACTTACTTATTAATTTTAGTAATTAAACAAAAATTCCTTAGAATTTTCTATATACACAACCATAGAATCTACAAATACAGATGGTTTTACTTTTTCTTGTCCAATATTTTTGGCTTTTATTTATTTTTCTTGCCTTATTGCTATTGCCTCTAGGAAAATGTTGAATAGAAGTAGATATTGCCTTGCTCCTGCTCTTAGGGAAGAGCATTCATTCCTCTATCATTATATGTGAGGTCAGCTTTAGAATTTTCATAGATGTCCTTCCTATGGTTAAGAAACTTGCCTTCTAGTCATAATTAACTGAAAGTTCTTATTAGGAATGGGTGTTAAATTTTTTTTTTTTTTTTTTTTGAGACGGAGCCTCAATCTGTCCCCCTGGGTAGAGTGCCATGGCATCACAGCTCATAGCAACCTCCAACTCCTGGGATCAAGCGAGTTTCCTGCCTCCGCCTCCCAAGTAGCTGGGACCACAGGCACGCGCCACAATGCCCGGCCATTTTTTGGTTGCAGCCATCATTGTTGCTTGGCGGGCCCGGGCTGGGGATTCGAACCTGCCACCTTAGGTGTACGTGGCTGGCGCCTTAGCCGATTGAGCCACAGGCGCCGAACCGGGCGTTAAATTTTGTCAGATACTTTTTCCTCATTTGTGAGATTGTCATGCTTCCTCCTTTACTCTTCTAAGGGGATAAGTTACAATGTGGTTGACAGCCTCTAAGATGGTCCCCTGTAATTCCCTCCTCCTGGTATTCATGCCTTTATGCAATTCTCTCTCCTTGAGAATGACCTGGACTTACTGACTCATTTGGAGTGAATATAATATGGCAGGGGTGGTGGCACATCAGTTTTGAGATGAGGTTATAAAAAGACTGTGGCTTCCATCTTGGGTGACTTTCCTCATTTTCTTGCTCTGAGGAGAGCCAGCTGCTGTGTTGTGAACTGCCCAGTAGAGAGGTCCATGTGGCATGGAACAGAGGGAGGCCTTTGGCCAATAGCCAGAGGCAAACTAACAGGCTTCAGTTTAACAGCCACAAGGAACTGAATCATGCCAACAGTAAGATCCAATGATCTTGGCAGCAGACCCTTACACACTCAAGTCTTCAGATGAGACCGCCACCCTAGCTGACATCTTGACTTCAGCCTCCTGTGCCAGAGAACCCAGTTAAACAGCATCTGGATTCTTCAGCTGCAGAAACAGTGAAATACTAAGTAAATACTTATTGGCTTAGGATGCCAAATTTTGAAGGTGATTCCTTATATCGCAATAGATAACTAATATGTACATTGATAACTTTTAAAATGTGAAATAAATTTTGCATTCTTTGGATAAACCTCGCTTGGCCATTATATTACCCTTTTATACATTGCCAGATTGGATTTGTGTCTAGGTTCATGAGGGACGTCTCCTGAGGGACATGTGTGCAGGTGTATAATACATATATACATATTTTTTGTAATGTTTTTGTCATGTTTTGATACTAGGGATATACTAGCATCATAAAATTAAATCTCTCCTCCTCTATTTTTAGAAACAGTTTATATAAGATTCATATCTTTTCTTCCCTAAATTTTTGATAGCTATCACTAGTGAACCTGGAGTTTTCTTTGTGAGAGGTTTTTAAAAAACCCACAAATTCAATTCTCTTATAGATAAAGGACTATTCATATTTTATTTCTTCTTAGGTCACTGTGTTTCCTTCTCCAGCTTTAAAGAAAGATCAGAAGAAAAAATATGTGGGCTGATTATCAAATACAAGTCCATTGGGGCATAATAGGAACTCCTATGGCTGCTGAGTATGACAGGACCCTACAATGTACAGGAGCATATTGTGTGGAAATGCATGTAGAGAAGAGTTCAAGGAACCAAAGTGGTGGTAAAAGACAGCATGGATAAAAGACTTATGTTGGAACAGAAGAGAGAGGGTTTAGAGTGCTAGAGAATACAGAACAGGAGACTTTAACAAGTTGCTGTGGCCTACATTTGGCTCCCTTATATTTTTGAGAGAAATGTGAATAAACATTAAAATTTTGTCTGCACCATGTTTCTCTAAGTGTGACTAATGACCCTCTGGTGAGGGAGTGGCGAGGTTCTGGAAGAGCATGTGGGCCTACAAATGGATGCCAAAGGATCAGGGAGGAGGGATGCCACAGTTTTGTAAGAATTTGCCATGTCATTACTTTGTTTAAATCCATCTGAACTTCAGTCAGATAACTTACGTATCTTGTTCCCATTGCTGTGTAACAGATTACCCCCAAACACAGAGGCATACAACAACCATTCATTATTGCACGGATTCTTTGGGTCAAGAATTGGCAAGACATAGTGGGTGTAAATAGTCTCAGCAGCACCCTCTCTTAAAGCTTCAGCCGGAAGACTCGAGGGTTGTTGTAACCTGACCGTGAGAACTGGTGTCATCCAACAGCTTGTTCACTCCTGTGTCTGGTGGTAGATGTTGGCTGTTGGCCAGAACACCTACATATGGCCTCTCCACATGGGCTGGGCTTCCTCACAACATAGTGGCCAGGTTCCAAGACTGAGCATCCCTTGAGAGAAAGCCAGATGGAGGCATTTTTTAACTCAGCCTTAGCAGTTTTCAAAGTGTCACTTTCACCCCCTTCTCTTCATCAAGGCCAGCTGAAGGGCTTTCCAAAGTTTAAGGTGAGAGGAAAGAGACTCTACACTTGGTGAGGGAGTGGTGAGGTTCTGGAAGAGCATGTGGGCCTACAAATATTGCTTGCAGCCATATTTGGAAAATACAGCCTGCCCCATATCTCCACTGTAGCCCCTTACAGGGCCGTGCTTGGAGAACTGGTGAAGCAACAGTCTCTCCTGAATCACCTCGTGAGGTGCTCACAGAGCTGAGCTGGAGGGTCGCAGTTCTCTCTATACCTTGCATATTGACCATGAATTGTCCCTGGAGGGGTGGCACCCACGTACATTAATACATGCCATGGAGGGTGTGGGGGAGCAAGACTAGGAGACCAGCTATTAGGGGCGAAGCTTGATCCTACATCCCCTCTGAGGCAATGAGAAGCTTCCATCCTGGTTTCTGTGTACTTCAGCCTTTAGTATTGATAGTCTGTCTTCTACTTCTGCACAGTGTTGGGGGGCTCTGTTTCTGACCTTGGTAAATGCTTTGGGATGCTAATGAGGAGAGTAAGGAGGGGTAGTTCCTAGACACCGGCTGTCCCATTCTCCACAGAACATGTATTACATCAGGAGCTTCAGGCCAGAAGGGCTGCCGGGGTTGAGCTGTCAGCCAGAAGCAACATCTGACGGACATCCCTATCAGAGCCAGAGTTCATTTTTGGTTTTTTTGATTTTTTGTTCTTTTTTTTTTTTTTTTTGAGACACCCTCACTTTCTTGTCCTCAGTAGAGTGCCATGGCATCATAGCTCACAGCAACCTCAAACTCTTAGGCTCAAGTGATTCTCTTGACTCAGCCTCCCAAGTAGCTGGTACTACCACAATATCTAGAGATTTTTTTTTATAGACAGGTTATTTTCTGGCTCTTTCTCAGGCTGGTCTCAACTCCCTAAGTTCAAGCAATCCACCTACCTTGACCTCCCAGAGTGCTAGAATTACAGGCATGAGCCACCAAACCCAGCCTCCAAAGTTCATTTTTAGAAGTTATGCTGTGGATGCTAAGACATCTTTCAGAACTCTTCTCAACGCAGTTAGGATTGAAATTATGAAAGTCTCTATTTCATTCCAGAGCTAGCTCACTGGGGACATTTAACTAAGAGTCAACAAGCAAAAGTGAGTAAGTCATCTTATCTTAAAATAAGCAGCCAGAGTATTCTGGGCAAATTGTCCTCTTTAACTACAAGTCAGAGGAGCTTTAAATAAGAGAGGAGGGCTTTATGTCTTGCTCCATGGCTCTGAAAAATTGGAGAGGAGTTCCACATTTCTGGCTTCTGTAATAGACACTTCAGGGCTATTGGCACTGCCCAGGGACTCTGCCTTTCAGAGAACTCCCTCCCCTTCATTTCCCCTGGGGTGGCAACCATGGTTTTTTTTTGCAACCATGTTTATACTATGAGTGAGGTGCATCCCAGATGGCCACAGTTGATGGGACCAGGAGGACTCATATTGCATTTCAGTGTGGGTCTAAGAAATGCTAGTCAGTCTCCTGCTTATATTTTCAGCCAAGGAGGGTAAGTCAAACATTGGGTGCCTGGGGCGGCCACCATGCATAGCTCCAAGGGTAAACACATTTTCCCCAAGACTATCTCTTACAACGTTTGTGAATCAGGAATTGAGAGAGAAACTTGGTCAGGTGGTTCAGGATCAATGTCTCTCATGAGGTTGTAATCAGGGGATCATCCCAGGGTTTTGATCATAGGTGCCAATTGGTACTGAGTATATGTGGGAGGTCTCAGTTCTTATTCTTACAGACCTTTCCACAGGATTGCCTTTGGCTTTCCTCAGAATTAGGGATCCATGAGACCAAGGTGGGTTTTATGATCCAGCCTCAAAAATTACACCCTTCTCTTCTTGCTGTATTCTACTAATTGCACAGAACAAGCCTTGATGCAGAATTGGAGGGAACAACACGAGGTGTGTATACCAGGAGGCTGTGTGTATACCTTCAGGGAGCCTGCCTATCATGCTATCATATGTTTGTACAACATCCCGTGCTTTATAAGGACTTCCCACGTACATCATCTCCCTAGATGTTCACGACCCTGTGACCTGGCCCTTGCTTAGCTCTCCCCGGGCCCCCTTCTTATCTGCCCTCTATGTCTCCCAGACCCAGTCTTTTAATTTCTGTAACACACTCTGCATTTCTCTTGCTAAAGCCCTTCATCCATACTTGCTCTTCCCAGTCTATAATGCTCTTCTCCTATTTCTTTTTCTAACTAATTTCTAGCCGCCAGCTCCTTTGGAAGTCCTCCTTGGCCCTCCACGCCTGGGTTGAGCACCTTCCTCGAGATTCCTGTAGTTCCCTGTACTTCCTGACATACAACTCGCCACGCCAGGCTTACTTCCAGGTCCTAATGTCCCAACCAGAGTGCTACACCCTGAAGCCAGAGGTTGTGTCTGTGTGACTCAAGTGCTACCCCTAGCACCTGGCACAGGGCGCTCTCTGTCTCTCTCTCTCTCTCTCTATATATATATATATATTTTTTTTTTTTTTTTTGACACAGTCTCACTCTATCATGCTGGATAGAGTGTCATGGCATCAACCTAGCTTATAGAACTTCAAGCTCCTGGGTTCAGGCGATCCTCCTGCCTCAGCCTCTCAAGTAGCTGGGACTACAGGTACCCTTCATGACACCTGGCCAATTTTTCCATTTTTAATAGAGATGGGGTGTCTCGCTCTTGCTCAGGCTGATCTCAAACTCCTGAGCTCAAGGAATCCTCCCAGCTTGGTCTCCCAGAGTGCTAGGATTACAGGCGTGAGAGGGTTCAGTATATTTATTTGTTGAGTGTACTAAAGAGAAAGACATGCACTGCTACTCCCATTTTACAGAGTGGAAAGCAGGGCAGAGGAGACTAAGAGTTGGCCGGAGTCATGGCTTATGGAGTAGCAGAGACTAAGCACAGGTCATAGCACCACCCCAACCCTCTTGTGTATCTAGGAAACTAGTTGCCAAATGCCCTACAGCTTTGGTTCTTGGTACTGGGCAGCTGTGTCCACTGTCCTCTTTCCATCCTGGACATAACAAGCTGCTGGGTCCAAGGCAGAAATAGCCCTGGTTATTAATGTATTTTTATTCTTTTCCCTGAACCACCCAGCAGTAGAATGTACCATTAATGTGTCTTGGTGAGACATGGCCAGAGAGACCCAAGTTCTGTTGTATCATTAAGGCTCCCTTACAACTAAAATATTGATCTTAATTGAGAAATTAAGGCATGGGGAGGGTGCTGGAAGGGGGCAGTGGACACAACAGGTTTCTGTGAGAAGAGGAGAAGGCAGTTCTTTCTGCTCAGGTTGCTGGCATTTTTCTTTCTCACTGAGAGTCAGGACAAATAGTTATTTCTTTCTCTCTCTCTCTCTCTCTCTTTTTAAACTTGGGAAAAAGTATCAGCAAAGTACTTAACTCAAGAAGGGGGGAAAAAACAAACAAACAACCACCAAGCCCAATCTCCACACATGGTCTCTCTCTTTAGCAGCTGCTATTCATGCCTTTGAGCACAGACTTCCAGAGCCGCCACTTGCAGGAGACTGACTCTGAGGCCAGGGAGCAGGGAAGGGAGGTCGGCAGGACCAGCCAGACCTGGGCTTGTGAGGCAGTCACCAAGCAGCAGTGGAGCTGGGCAAGCAGGAGCTTGTGGCAGGATGGCAAGCAGAATTCAAGACAACGGCGGCTGCTCAAGGCAGAGGGACAGAGAGGTCCTGGGGCAGGGAGCTCCCAGGACCAGAGAAGCAGGAGGAAAGAGCACATGGGGACCAGAGGCCAGACAGCACACAGACAAGCATGGGAACTTAGGAGTTTAGCAGCAACCGAATGACACGAAACAACCTTGATGTGGCAGTTGGACCCCACTCTGCAAAGGGCCTTCCCCTACACTTCTTTTTAAGAATAAAACTATTTTAGTACTCAGTACATAACATATAGGAACACTTAACAAAAGAAGCTATGCATGCGGCCACTAAGCACAGGAACGCCCCTCAACGCGAAAATGAAAACCACAATGAAATCGCTTTTCATGACACTAGGATGGCTGAAGTCAGAATGACACCCACTTTGGTGAACATGTGGAGCAGCTGCTGATGGGAACGCAAAATGGTTTGACCACTCCAGGGAACCATTCGGCAGTTTCTTATGAAATTAAAGATATATACAATATGATCCAGTAAGTTCATTCAAGAGAGATATTGACATTCACTCAAGAGAGACATCCACGAGGCTGGGCCTGGTGACTCACACCTTTAATCCTCACACTCTGGGAGGCTGAGGCTGAGGATTGCTTGAGCTCAGGAGTTCGAGACCAGCCTGAGGAAGAACAAGACCCCATCTCTAAAAATAGTTGGGTGTTGTGGCAGGTGCCTGAGTCCCAGCTACCCGGGAGGCTCAAGCCTGAGAGTTTGAGGTTGCTGTGAGCTGTAATGCTACTGCACTCTACCAGGGGCAAGAAAGTGAGACTCTGTCTCAAAAATTAATTAATTAATTAATAAAAGAGAGACATCCACAAAACAATTTGTATATGAATGTTCACAAGCAACTTTATTCATAATGGTCCTGAAAGGTGGCTTTCCCTGAGCCCCTCTTTTACCGCAGGGGGTAATAATAATGCCCACTTGGCATGCCTGGTGTGAGGAGTAGTGAGTTAGCCTATCCTAGGCACTTACCACTATTGGTGGCTCCTTGTCATCCTGCCAGATGGAAGGGCCCCGGTGCTGCCCAGGAAGACGGCAGCTGCTAAAGAGGGAGACACATCAAGGCTCTTTATTTTCAGCAAAGCTTTGACTTTTCTATTAATATGCTCACTGGTCACAGCTTCTAAATCACCTTTCTAACTAGCGGTAGAGGACACCTGTCCACCAGATACTGATTGCGAAGCACTCTCCAGTGTGTGGCAGACTCTATTGGGGGGGGTGTCTCTGCCCACCTCTCCCCTTCTCTGAGATTTGCTCCGCTCCATGGCCTCACGTGTCCACGCTGATTGTACTCCTCTTGCCAGAGCTGGTGGGCACTTGGCCTGGCACAGCCTGAGCTGGACCATGAAATTTTATCTTCTAGAAATTTAGGTTGTCATTTAGAAATGTGGTAGGTTACTCTTGGTCGCTTTACAAGGACATAGAAGCTTAGGGATTTAGGGGTGGCCCATTTCGGCCCCGTGGATGTGGAGAGACAGCAAGACCTGCAGAGACACACAGGGCACAGTGACCCTGTGGGAGCCAAGAGAGTACATGCTGTATGATTTCATTTTTACAAAGTTCTAGAAAAGATAAAACAAATCTAAGGTGGTAGAAATCAGAGTGGTGGCTTCCTGTGGCAGGGTGTGGGGAGAGTGGACAGCAAGGGGCCTGAGGGAACTTCGAAGAGGGGGGTGATTATATGAGTACATACATTCTGCTTAGAATATGTGCATTTAATTGTGTATAAATTATACCTCAAAAAGGTGGGCTTAAAAAAGTAAAAAGAGGAAAGAGAAGCAGAGATGGTCCTGGGCTCCTGCCCTTTTAAGCCCCTCTTCAGCAGCCCAAGGGGAGTGGTACCTAGCTCTTTTCTACAATCTGAGCATTTTGTAAGAACCCTAGATCCTTCTAGCAACTCTGTCCCTTCTTTTACTTAAGCCCATTTGAGAGTTCTGCCACTTGTAGCCAAAATACTTTTGAAGGAGATAGTTTTATGACAAGTGACCTTGGAAAGAAATGACCTCAGGGGCATGGTAACAGTCATCCTTTGGGTTTGTGTAATCTGCTCAAAAAGTGAGTTTATTCCTCCCCTACTGGTCCCAAACTTAGCTGTCTCCTTCCAGATCTTTTCACAGCCATTGTGGAATCATATCACTTGTGTCTATACGGCAGACCTCAATTGAATTAATCTATCCAAAATCCATTCCACCTTCTCCTGGAAACAAAAACCCAATTTACCTTTGGGGACCACCCAGTTCTAGCTCACATTTTTAGTTAGCCTGTGATGCTCTATTGAGGGGTACTGAACCCACCTCCTGAAACAAGGGTTGGGACATGATGACCCAGGCCTGCTTGTAAGAGTGTCCCCCTCCTCTCGCCCATACATAAACTGGGCCATCTTCCCCATCCCAGGACTGTCTTTCTGACCCTGGAGCAGTTTCAGCTCCTGGATCAGGTTGTGGCTAAAGCTCCAGATTTGTAGAAACAAATCCATTTCCCCTTCTTGCTTAAAAGCTGAGTTTCTGCCACTTGTAAGAAAAAATGATCTGTGTCGGATGATATACATATTCATAGAGATTTAAAAAACCACAATTGGCATCATAACATCCATACTAGCCATCAGCTTAGTTTCTAAAATGTTTTCATTTACATAACATCATGGATCTCTTTCCATTTCTGTACAGATTACCCCCCTTTGCGCAGGACTGCACAGTGTCCACTGTATGGGTAAGCTACAATTAATTTGCTAGGTCCCAGTGAATAAGGGTGCCCTTTATTGTTGGCTTTAAATGATTTGCCAAGTTATTACTGTTGTAGTTATTAAAGGAAAATAGATATTTGATCAAGATAATATCGAGCCACTAGAAAGATCTAAAATGAAAAGCCATCTGGCATCACCCCTCTCCTGTGTCCGTTTTCATTCCCCAGGGGTCACCACTCTAAGAAGTCCCAATTTTCCACTCCTCTGGAAATTGAAATCATCTATTTCTCTTCCACCCTTCATTAGCAGATGGTGGAGGCTGGGGGGTTTAACACACCTCACTACTCCCCACCATCTCCCCTTCTGTTTGTAAAAACAATGAGGTCTTTCCTGTAAAATGAGTGTGATTGCCTCCTAATCCTGGGTAGAAGAAGTGTCATATTCTTACTTTGCTTAAATTATACCAACTTAAGTTTTAGTATCTGTATGCAAGTGTTCTAATTCTGACAGACCAGAGAAGAACTCAGGCACTGGAGGGCAGGTGTAACAGTCTTTATTCAGCTCTCAGCAGCTGGTGAGCTAAGTTACATGGGAGGTCTGCCCTTCTCCAGCTCCTGGCGGCAGAGGAGCTGAGCTATATAATAAGCGTTTCATATTGTATATTGAAGCAGACCCTGAATCCGATAAATGCATCAATGTACAAAGTTATGATTTAATAAAAAATAATTTTAAAATAAAATTAAAAATATAAAAAATAAATAATTTTTAAAATAATTAAAAAAAAAAAAAAAGAAAGTTCACCATTGGCGGGGTGCAGTGGCTCAGGCCTATAATCTTAGCACTCTGGGAGGCCTAGACAGGCAGATCATCCAGGCTTACGAATTCCAGATTAGCCTGAGCCAGAGCGAGATCTCATCTCTAAAAATAGCCAGGCATGATGGAGGGCGCCTGTAGTCCCAGCTACTTTGGAGTCTGAGGCTAGAGAATCACTTATGCCCAAGAGTTTGAGGTTGCTGTGAGCTGTGACACCACAGCACTCTACCGAGGGTGACAAACTGAGACTATGTCTCAAGAAAAGAAAACCAAACCAAACAATGAAAGTTCACAATCCACCATTTGCAATCTGGAATCTGCAGTCCACACAAGTGGCAGGTCACATACACCTTTATACCCCAGGGGAACAATAATGGCAAGGTTCCCCCCAGCAGTTACATAAGCACAACTTCACTGCGTGTAGTTATGGCTGTCTAGGAACACACGACAACGTCCAATGTTGTTCCACCCAAGTGAGTAGAACCCTTATTTAACAACCCCTTTCTGCAAGGAGTGCTCAGAAGCAGGTAGTGAGGAGGAGGAGGAAAGAGAGTGCAAAATGGGGCCTGTCTGGCCTTTCACCAGCAAGGCCCTGGTGAGAAAGCCCAAACCACTTTGTCTGGCCCTACAGGATCCCACCAGCATTGCAGTCAATTCTTGGCTGCTGCCCCATGCCTCCCTGTAGTCACGCTACAAGAACCTCTGCAACTTCATAGAGAAGGGGTCCCTCAACCTTCAGCCCCGCATAGCCTCCGTCTTTATTGTCATTTTCTCTATGCACAGGTGCTGGGAGTAGGTTGAGAGAAGCTGAACCTGGTCTGCCAGGAGGACTCAGGTTCCTATGCCCAGAGCTCACCCCAGGAAGGTTCCCCCACTTTCTTTAGAGGTTTGTTCAGGGGGAAGCCACAGCTGCCACTACATGCTCCGCTTACAGAAGGAAGAAACAAGGGAGAAAGGAGAAATGGAGGCCTGACTAACCCAAGTCTGACACATCCAGTTCTTTAAGCAGGGTCCTGATGATTTTCCCAGCCCTACACCTGTGCTTATATTCATTAATTCCAAGCTGGAAATGGCTCTGAGGTTCCCATGGCAATGGCTGCTTTTACCTGTGGTATCTAAGTTCTTTCTGTCCCATTTTTCAAATCCTAATTGAATTGTTTTTCTTTCTCTAGCGAATAATGAGCACCTTGATGTAAAATTTCCATTAGCGAGACATGATTATTATTGACACTGATAACCTGAGGCTATAAAGATTATCCTAAAATCTTCCCCCAAGGAACTCACAGCGTAGGCATTGGAAACAAGAAGAGAAATAAGTGGAGAAAGTGTTATAAAAGTTCACAGGAAGTTCAGTGGGGGCCCAAAGGAAAGAGGCATCAGCTCTATCTAATAGTTGTGGATCCACGGATGGAGTCATAGAAAAGGCGATTCTTAGAAGAGGAGGGACAAGATTTTCCATGTGGGCAAGGAAGTGCAGGACCATCTGCCTCAGAGGAGAAAGAAGTAAAGAAGTGAAGATTACGGAGTGTACAGTGGAGAGGAGAAAAACCACCCTCACCTGCCGGTTTCTTGCTTTCTTTGGCTTTATGTGTGTGTGTGCGTGTGAGTTTATTGCTTTTTCATCCTGGGGTATTAAATTTCTTCCTGAAGTGTGTCCTTTAGATTGTTTTTAGTGAGGATTTGTTGGTGGTAAATTCTCTTACTGGTAACATTATTGAAGTTGTCTCCATTTTACTCAGCCCAGAAATATGGTTTTGCTGGGCTTATAAACCTAGTTGACTGTTATTTTTATTACTACTTTGAAGACATTATTCCACTGTCTTTGGGCTTCCATATTTGAAGTTAAGAAATCAGATTTGAGGCACCTCCTATAGTTCCATGGGTAGGGTGCCGGCCACATACACTGAGGCTGGAGGGTTTGAACTCAGCCCAGGCCAGCTAAAACAACAATGATAACTGCAACAACAACATAAAAATAGCTGCACATTGTGGCAGGCGCCTGTGGTCCCAGCTACTTGGGAGGCTGACCAAGAGAATCTCTTAAGCCCAACAGTTGGAGGTTGCTGTGAGCTGTGACGCTACAGCACTCTACCCAGGGGGATAGCTTGAGGCTCCGTCTCAAAAAAAAAAAAAAAAAAGAAAGAAAGAAATCAGATTTGATCTAACTTTGTTCTTTTCTAGGTAATTGGTCTTTTCTTCAGGCTTCTTTTAAGATCTTCTCTTTGTCTTTGGCATTCTGTAGTTTTACTATGCCGTTTCTGAGTTTGCCCACTTTCTTAGCCTGTTGGGATTTTTAAAAACTTTCTAAATATGAAGATTCAAGTCTGATATAGTTTGGATTATTGTCCACTCCAAATCTCATGTTGAAATTTGATCCCCGGCTCTGCACCTGTGGCTCAATCGGCTAAGGCGCCAGCCACGTACACCTAAGGTGGCGGGTTCAAATCCCCAAATTTGTGTGTCTTTATTGCAATTAATTTCCCTTTTGTAAGTTGCTTTTTCAGTGAACCTTGGCAACTTTTTTTCTAAAGTTAAAATATGAAACACAATTGCCTTCTGTATCTGTGGATTTAGCTGACCACAGATGAAAA
>CAUYQV010091867.1:0-14461 GCA_963574575.1 Galagoides demidoff
GCCTGTGGTCCCAGCTACTTGGGAGGCGGAGGCAGGAGACTCGCTTGAGCCCAGGAGTTGGAGGTTGCTATGAGTTGTGATGCCATGGCACTCTACCCAGGGGGATAGCTTGAGGCTCCGTCTCAAAAAAAAAAAAAAAAATCCAAGAAGATACTATGACCCAAAATTAGGTGGAAAAGATTGATAGAAATAGTGAAAATGGATCTAGCACAAGAGTTGTTAAAATAAAGGCCAGGTGTGGGGGCTCACGCCTTAATCCCAGCACTCTGGGAGTCTGGGGCAGGAGGACCCTTGAGCTCAAAGAGGCCAGGGTGAATAATTATTCTTCAGTTAAAATACCCTTCAAAACTAATGGCAAAATATATATTCTTTCCCCCAAAGGTGAGAATTTTAAAAAAAATACTAAATGAAATTAAAGAAAGTTCTTCAGACAGAGGGAAAATTATACCAGGTGGACATCTGGGTATACAACAAGTAATAAAAAGCACTAGATGGAGAAAATATTTTAAGGTAGGGAAAATATTTTTTAAAAAGTTATTTTTCATTGCTTCAATCTCTTCAAAATGTAATTGGATTTTTAATGTCAAAATTTCAAGTCCCAATATATTTGAAAGAAATGAAGTCATACAAAGTATGTACTCTGAATATATCAAGATCAAATTAGAATTGCAAAAAGAATGATACCTGCAAAAGTCTCATCAGATCTAGAAATTAAACAGCACTTCTAAAAACATACAAAGCCCAAGGAAGATATCACAGGAGGATGATAAAACTCCTTGAACTAAATGAAGGTGAAAATTTATCGGACATGTGCAAATAAATTAATGTTTAAAGACAGAATGTCATAGAACCATTTAACACTTACATTAAAGAAGACAAAAATTTTAGAGCATTTAACACTTACATTGCAATAATTTCAAATACATCATTTACGTTTTCACTTAAAGAAAGTAGGAAAGAAAATAGTGAACTAACCCCCTCTAGAAAACAGTAGAGTGATAATAAGACCAGAAATCAGTACATTTAAATACAAAGAAATTAATAAAAACTAAGAATTGGTTCTTTGAGAAAAATCAATAAAATTGATAAACCATTAGGGAGACTGAACAGGGAAAAGAGAGAAGACAGGGATTACCAATGTAAGGAATAAAATAGAGGATGTAACTGTAAATCCATAGACATTTAGAAAGGAATGAGATATAGGAGAACTCCACTGAATCATAAATTCAAAAAGAAATTTCATTATAAAAATTATACATATTTATAGCAAACCATATGACGTTTTCATACAAGTATACATTATGAAATGGCTAAGCTATTTAACTTATGTATTACCTCATTTCCTTGCCTTTTCTTTTTACCCTGAGAGCATTTAAGATCTACTTTTGGTGATTTTCTAATAAAATCAGTATATTGTTATTAACAATGGCCACTATGATGTACAAAAGATGTGTCCATTCGTTCCTCTAGTCCAATTAAAAATGTGTGTCTTTCGACCAATGCCTCTGTAATCTTCCCCTTCCTCAGATTCCAATGACCACCATTCACTCTGAGTTCAACTTCCTTCACACTCCACATGTAAGTGAAATTATGCAGTATTTGTCATTCTGTGACAGCTTATTTCACTGTACATAATGTCCTTTAGGTTCATCTATGTTGTTGTGAATATGTAAAGATTAAATAGTATCCCATGCAATATACTGTGTATACCACATTCTCTTTATCCATTGATGCACAATTAGATTAGTTACATACCTTGGCTATTGCAAAGAACGTTGCCATAAATACGAGAATGCAGATATCTATTCAGTATACTGAGTATGTATTCTTAGAGTGAACACCTACAGCTAAGCCATTTAGTGTCGTTAGAATACTTGACACTGGGCAACTTATGAATAAAGAGGTTTGTTTAGCTCACTGCTCTGTAGGCTGGGAAGTTTAAGGGGCATAGTGCCACCAGGTACTCAGCTTCTCATGAAGGCTTTTGTGCTATATCAAAACGTGGCAGAAGGTCAAAGGGGAAACAGACACTTGCATCCGGCCTTTATAACAACCCGCGCTCAGGACCCAATCCATCCCTGTGAGACCTAATCCCGTCTTACTGAAGAGAGAACTCACCTGGCCATTCATGAAGGATCCAACCCCACAATCCAAACACTGCCCACAAGGCATATTTGATGAGAGAAAGACAGAGAAAGTGGGGGGAGGAGAAAGAAGCAATAGAGAAGAAAAATGCAATTATTTCAACATAAGCAGAGGCAATTTTTGGAAAAAAATTTAATATCCAATTATGATTAAAAAGAAAAACTCCAGAAACTAGGAATAGAATGAATTTCCTCAATCTAATAAAGGACTTGTAAGATATAAATCAGAGTAATAATGAAAAGAATGAATTCTTTCCCCCTAAGATTGGGATTCAAGCAAGAATAACTGCTCTCATCATGTTTATTTAACATTGTACCGAACATCGTAGCCAGTAAAATAAGTTAACAAAAAATGAAAGTGTATACATCATAAAAGATAAGATAAAAATATCTGAATTTACCGTGTACCTATTTAGAAAATTTATATCACACAATATAAGATCAATATAGAAAACTCAAGTGTATTTATATAGGCTGGCAAAGAAAAATTGAAATAAAAATACTGTTCATAATAATAGAAAAACACAAAATAGCTACATGTTGAAAAATACATATGAAAGGCTTATAGAATAAAAATGTAAAACGTTATAGAAATTAAAGGAATCCAACATACTCTCTCAATATTGTAAAGGTATAAATGGATATAAAATAGGTGTCTAGATTCATTTTAATGTCAGTCAAAATTTTGGAAAGATTTTTGTAGAAATTGACAAAGTAATTCCAAAATTTGTATGGGAAAGCAAAGGACCTATAAAAGCTACAACACTTTTGAAAAAGTAACGAAACTGAGGGCTGTAACACCTGACTTCAGCACTTATTTTAAAGCTATCATAATAAAGAGCATGTGTTTTTTATGTAAAAATAGTCATATAGGGTCAGGAGAGGGGAATACATGATGCAGAGATGAAACCTTTACATATGGCCCATTGATTTTCAAAGACGGTACCAAGCCGATCAATCAAGACAGGGTAATATTTTCAACAAATGGTACAGAAACACCTGGATATCAATACAGAAAGATTAACCTTGGCCCTACTGTACAACATACATGAAATTGATTTCAAATTGATCACAGACTTCAATGCGAAAGTTAAAACCATAAAACTTCTGGAGGAACACACAGGGAAACATTGAGTTGGGCACAGATTTATAAAACGAAGACAGAAAAAGTATAAACATTCAGACACACACAGGAATATATTGAACTTCTTCAACCTTTCTTAAAAATGTTCTTCATTACACACTATTAAAAAACTGAAAATGAGAGCTATCCCTGGCAGAAAATACTTGTAAAATTTATATTCAATAACTTACTTATATCTGGAATATATAACTGAAAAAGGAATAAAGAATTTGAATAGATATTTTACCAAAAACGTCATATGAATGGTATATAAGTGCATGAAAAGGTTCTGTCGTTACACTTTAGAAAAATCCAAGTTAAATCTCAAGTGAAATATCAATATATACCACCCAGAATGACTCACATTAAAAAAGACAAAAGGCGGTGCCTGTGGCTCAAAGGAGTAGGGCGCCGGCCCCATATGCCAGAGGTGGTGGGTTCAAACCCAGCCACAGCCAAAAACTGCAAAAAAAAAAAAAAAAAAAAGACAAAACAGTAAGTGTCATTATGCGTACGGATCAACTGGAACACTTATATAATGCTGGTGGGAATATAAAATGATATAGCCACTTTGGAAAATAGTTTAGCCATTTCTTATGAAGTTAAACATGGGTTTATCATAAAACCCAGGAATACACAACTAGGTATTTTCCCAAGAAAAATGAAATGGAGACATATGTCCATTCAACTGCTTGTTCACAAGTGTTTATAACAGCTCTATCCTTAAGAACCCCAAACAGGAAAGAACTCCAGTGTCCATCAACTAGGGAGTACACAAGCTATAATGTACACAAACCAAAAACTTGCTGTTCAGCAATACAAAGAAACGATCAGCTGATGGCTGCAATGACGTGCGTGCATATCAAAAAGAATGAACTGGAGGGAAGGAGAAGGACATAAAGATTATATATTCTTACTCCGTTTATCAAGAAAGCCAAACTGTAGCTATAGAAAGTAAAACAATTGTAACCAGGGTCTGTGTAAGTGTGCTGGGGGGAAAGAGAGGGAGAAAGCGGGAAAGAGGGGGTGAGCTAAGTTCAAAGAGGTATATGTAACACATATAAATTCAGAGGGTGATGGAATACGTCTTTATCTTGATTATAGTAGTGGCTTAGATTTTTAGACTTCATAGTATCGTACAGTTGCATTCATGAATTTTTAATATAAATTATACCTCAGTTAAACTGGTGAAAAACCAAAGAAAAAATAAACACCTAAAATGTAATTGCTTTTAAATGTTTAAATTTGGAAAATTCTCAAGAAGTCCACTGAATCAACTATTGTATGAAGCTTTTGGGGGACCACTGTGAAGCCGAGAATGGGCAGGAGAGAGTTTTGACCCGTGTGGAATCTCTTAAATAATGGAAGTCCCCAGTTAAAAATGAAGAGCATTGCACTCAAAGACTAACAGCCATTCATTCATAAATACATGTTTAGTCCAAATATCAAGTGTTGCTTCTCTTAAATTAAACTCCTGGAACAAAGTATAAGAAAAAGGAGAAATTCTGAAGCAAAGATATTTTTCCCCTAATATAATTTATTATTTTATTAGGTTAAGACTGCTGCTCTGTGAAGGGCGGGGGATGTTATCTTGTCTTCTGGAATAAAGAACTAAAAATTAATTAACATAAACATCTTTTACAGCTAAGAGAGTTAATTAGATTAGATTTATTTAGTTTCTAAACTATTAAAGTTGCTCAATAATGTGGAGATTATAGGTTGAGCTAGCAGGTCAGCCTCTCTTCCTGTTTTCATTATCTGCGCGAGATCTTTCGAAAAATATTGTTCTGGCTGAATTGATAGGAAGGATTGCAGAATACGAAAATTGCTCTTGCACTTTAAAAGCCATTGTAAGTTGCTAACTTTGTAGATCTCTAAAAAAATGGAAATGAATGTTTCAGATGACAGAGATGGGGAAACGGGAGAAAAGCAGGAAATATCCTGGTTACTTAACTACTTTGGACATGATATAGTCAAGAGGGATTGGAACAACTTTTTCTAAGGAGTCCTTTACCAATAATTTTAGTTAAAAAGAAAAAGCTCCCCGAGACCCAAATGCTAACACGTTTCCAAGCTAGCTGGCCCTCTGCACCCAGACTTTTGTCTAGGCACTTTACTTTGTCCCGGGTTACACTCCATCTTCTCCTCCATCTGCCTTTAACCAACCCTTTCCTGTCACTTGTGAGGTCTCAGTTCAAAGACACTCTGAAAACTGGAATTGACCCTGAATCCAGGTTTTCTTGTGTAGTTTTTCTTTTTTTGATTCTTTTCTTTTCTTTTTGAGACAGTCTCACTTTGTCACCCTTGTTCACAGCAACCTCAAACTCTTGGGTTCAAGTGATCATCTTGCCTCAGCCTCCCAAGTAGCTGGGACTACGGGCACTCACCACAATGCCTGGCTATTTTTACAGATGAGGTCTCGCTCTAGCTTAGCTCAAACCTGTGAGCTCAGGCAATCCACCTTCCTTGGCCTCCCACGTGCTGGGATTATAGCCATGAGCCACCATGCCAGGCCTCACTCTAGTGTAGATTTTCATAGATTACAATTCTTTCCTCTCTAACGCTTCTCTCAGGATGCAATTCTACATTTATTTATGTGGAATTATTTTATTAATAGCTGCTATTTTAGCCCATTTTATGTGGCTATAAAAGAAATACCTGAGGCTGGGTATTTTATAAATAAAAGAGGTTTATTCTGCTTATGGTTCTGCAGGCTGTACTAGAAGCAAGGAACCTCCATCTACCTCTGGTGAGGGTTCCAGGGAGATTCCAAGCAACGAGGCAGATAAAAGGGGACAATTGTGTCACATGGCAGGAGAAGGAGCAAGGGCCAGGTTCTATTATACAACCAGCCCACATATGAACTAAGAAGGACTAATATGAACTAATTGGACTTTGTGGATCAGATTTCAGTCTGACACTTGAAAGGGACCCATAGTGGAACTATATTAACTCCTCCCTCACTGCATATACTGCATGAGAACAGTGCCTGGGGATGGTTTGACTTAACATTTATCTCAAAGACAGTCCAGGGATATGGTGAACCCTCAATAAACTATTTAACTAGCAAATGTGAGAGGAATGAATGGATGTTGGTGAGATGTTTCATTGTAAAATTTTAATATTTGTTTAATTTCTGATGATAACACTGACAATGTCCTTATTAATGTCTAGAAATTCACAGTTAAAATGCCCAGTCCTTTATCTAATAGAGGAACGAAATCCTTAAAGGAAAGAAATTGTGTAAAACATGGGTAGGGTTCATAGAAACAGGGAACAGAATGGGAGTTATTAAGGCCGGGAAGATGTTGGGCAGAGAACACCAACTTTAGTTAGAAGGATACATTCAAGAGACCTATTGTACAGCGTGGTAATTATAGTTCATAAAAAGGTATTGTGATCTTGAAAATTGCCAAGGGGGTGGATTTTAAGTGTTCTCATTGTAAAAAATAAGTATTTCAGGTGATGTTAATTAGTTTGATTTACCCTTTCCGCAATGAATGCGTATATCTTTCTACATATATCTCAAAACATTGTGTTGTATATGATAAATATGTACAATTTTTGTCAACTAAGAATAAATTAACTTTTAAAAAGCCCAGGGGAAGTAAAGCTTGTCCTTTAAAAAAGTCTTTATTTTTAATTATCATGGGCACATAATACTTGTATACGTTTATAGGGTACATGTGATGTTTTGATAGAGGCATACAATATGAATTAATGAAATTGTGGTATTTGGGGCATCCATCATCTTAAACATTTATCATTTCTTTATGTTGGGAACATTCCAATTGCACTCCTTTAGCTATTTTAAAACACATCCTAACTTTGATTATAGTCACTTTGTTGTGGTATCAAATATTATTCATTTTATCTATATTTTTTGGAACCGTTAACTGTCCCCACTTTATCCCTCTCTCCCTGCTACCCTTTCTAGACTTTGGCAACCATCATTCCACTCTCTGTCTGTATGAGATCAATTATGTTAATATTTATCCTCCACATAGGAATGAGAACGTATGAGATCTGTCTTTCTGTGCTTGCTTGATTTAACTTAACATAATGTTCTCCAGCTCCATTCATGTAGAATGGCAGAGTTTCATTCTTTTATTGCTATATAATATTCTGTTGTGTATCTGTATCACTTTATACATTCCTCTACTGATGGACACGTAAGTTGATTCCAAATCTTGGCTATTGTGAATAGTGCTGTAGTAGACACAGGAATGCAGGAATCTTTTTAATACATTAGCTTATCTTTATAAACCTATAAACTTCATTTCCTTATAATGAAGATAATAAGCCCTTCTGTTGCTTCTTTTCCCCCCCTTTAAACATGATACTTTCACCTTCATTTGTCTGCAAAATAAAAATACAAACATCAATGTAGCATAAATTTGAATTAACTATTATTCTATGTGAACACTTCAGACACTAGTTTTCATGACAAAGTATTGATTGTCTATGTAGACTTCATTATGACAAAATTGCAACAAATAAATGAAAAATCTAAATATTCAATTCTCCAATGTCAGATGCTAAGTCAACTCTGAACTACGTGCTCTGACATATAAAAAGGCAAGGACTCAGTTGGGCATCAGGAGGGAGAAGACTCTGAATCCGTTGCTTTGCTTATCTCGTATGCTTGACAATGTAAGTCAGAGATAATTAAAAATATAGGAAATCAAACTTTTGTGGGGGATGCTCGTATCCCCAGAACTCAATGCAAAAATTAATCCTGTTCCATTTAATCCCAATATTGAACTCAAAATTAGAAACATGAATTATATTCATGTCAGAGGAAGATATTTAACATCAAAATCTTCACATGGCCAATATTTATCATGAAGCGTGGCTAAACAGAAGTATAATTAAGCACCAGGTGTCAGAATGACGTTGGTGGAATTGAGAAGTAGAGGTCTGTAGTCATTTTAAAAATAAAGGTAGAGATTTTTGAGAGCAAATACAACATTGGAATCAATAAGGAATCTTTTTGAAAGATCATTTAAGCTATATAATAATTCTGACTCAAAATTTCCTGCCAGGATCTTCATAAAACCTTATGTTAAGTTATTTCTGTTACATTAAGGTCTTTCCACGACTACAAGAGATTTCACTATCTTTGGAAAGAATTCAGGACATCTGAACATGGTATTCCATCATGTACCAGCTCCCCAACTGCAGAGGATTCATGTCAAATAGTAGATGATAGAGACTACATATCCATTTATAACGTAAGCCTTTTTTAAATAAACTTCTGAAAATAGTACTGGCTGGAGTTCTAGAGGCCTGGAGGTTTATTATGACTCTGTGACCCCAGACAAGCCCCTTCCCTTCTCTTCCTCTCAGTTTCCTACTGGTGGGAGATATGTTGACAAAACTGTATGACTCCAATAAACCACTAAGCGCAGTTTTGAAACCGGATATGGATTTCCTAGTGGCATGGTAGCTCCACCATTCACACTGCATTTCGGTAACAATTCTCTAGTACTAATATGTTTGCTGTGAATAGCCAGTGTTGATAAGCTTTTTCTTGTCTTACAACAAAAAAGCCATATTGCGCATATTTTCAGCTTTTTAAGCCATAAAGTCTCTGTGTCACAACTATTCTGTCATTGAAGCACAAAAACACCTATAGAAAATACAAAAATTATTTTCAACAAATTTTGTTTTATAAAACAAGTGGTGGGACAGATTTGATCCAAGATGGTAGTAGACCTTGCTGGCCCCTGGTGTAAGACATTGCAACTATGACTCTAGATTTGGGACATGAAACCTCCCCAGTTCTATACCTGGAGCTACCCAAATGGTCAAACGTATTTCATAAATACCTGCTCCTGTTTAATCAGAGCTTCCTTTCTTATTAATTCTTCATTCATGCTCTCCTTCTTTCTCCATAAGAACTACTCTATTGATCCTATAGCATTGATTCCCCAGAATTTATTTAGAACACAGTTCATAAGAAAATTACAATACTTTCTGGGCTTTCATTTTATTTTCCAGAAGATAAAATTTCGTCAGTCTGAGAAGACCCTCTGGACCCTCACAAGTGATCCATTCTCTCTTTCCTCACTCATCCAGGCTTTCTGTTTCCACTCACCCGTCCTGACTCATAAAATAAACCTCTCAGAGAGGACAGCCAGTTTCCCACATAAACTCCTTGTGTCTCTTGAAGGGGAGTGACTTGTGTAAATAGCTCAAAAAAGACAAAACTGCAGGAAATACAACACAAATGTTGCCAAATTCTAAGGCAAGACAAGAATAAGGCAGATTTTGAAAAAGACAACCCATCATTCCACTATATTAATACTTAATTACAAGCAAAAGACTAATAACATTCTGTGGTTTCCTGTGTTAAAGAAATGTTGATTTTTTTTTTTTTTGGACAGATGCTGCAAACATCATGATATTTAAGATCTTTGGAATACATGTAGCTGCAGCTCATCAAACTCTTTAACACTGCCAACTACCCATACTTGATATTTTAAACACACCTGAGAGTCCCATTTGCAAATATATAACAAACTCATGACTGAATAGCAAAATAATAGTGACAACAAAATAATAACTTGATTTACAAGTGGGCAAAGGATTTAAATAGACATTTCTCCAAAGAAAATGTACATGGGGTTAATAGGTATATGAAAAATTATTACTCATCACTAATCATCAGGGAACTGCAATCAAACCACAATGAACTACTACCTTACATCTATTAGAACAGTTATCATCAACAAAAGGAAAGTGTTGGTGAAGATGTAGAGACAAGGGAATCCTTGTGCACTGTTGATGTCAGTGTAAATTGGTATAGCCATTGTGGAAAACCATCTTGAAGTTCCTCAAAAAATTAAATATGTACCTATCATACAATTCAGCAATTCCACTTTAGGGTATGGATCCATATGAATGAAATGTGGATTCCTTTTTTTTTTTTTTTTTTTGAGATGGAGCCTCAAGCTGTCCCCCTGGGTAGAGTGCCATGGCATCACAAATCATAACAACCTCCAACTCCTGGGCTCAAGCGAGTCTCCTGCCTCCGCCTCCCAAGTAGCTGGGACCACAGGCGCCTGCCACAACGGCCGGCCAGAAATGTGGATTTCAAAATGATAGCTACAATTTCAGATTCATTGTAATATTATCTACAATAACCAAGTTATAGAATCGATCAAATAGAAACCATCTAAATGACCACCGGCAGGTGCATTGCTAATGAATATGTGATATGTGCCCACGAGGGAATTGTATTCAGCCTTAAAACAGAAGATCCTGCACTTGTGACCACATGAGTGAACCGAGGGTTAAGTGAAATCAGCCAGACACAGAAAGACAAATACTGCAGTTTCTCTTATATGTCAAATCTAAAGTAAATCAAACTCAGAAATGAAGAGTAGGACGGTGTTTGCCAGAGGAGTGGAAATTGGGAGATATTGGTCAAAGTGTACAAAATTTCAGTTTTGCAAGATGAATGGAGATAAAAAGTATAGCGTTGTTAACAGCAGTTGACAACACTGTATTATCAGTGGAAATTTTTCTGATAGGGTAGAATTGAACTGTTCTCACCCCAAAAGAAAAAAAGAAAAGGGGGAGAGAGGAAGCAAATGGTAACTATCTAAAGAGACGGATGAATTAACTAGCTTGATTGTGGTGCTCATTTCACAAAGTATACATACGTCAAAAATCAAGTTTTATGCCTTAGATATATATAATTTCTATTTGTCAATTATGCCTCAATTAAATATGGAAAAAAATTAAAAACCCTATAAGGGGAAAAAGGCTGCACTCTCAAGTCCTAAAGGACCCCTCAAGGGTGAGGTCTCATTGTCACTCAGAAGGGGTAGCTGGAAGGAAAAGGAGAAATAGGGAATTTACTCAATTTTTTGAAGGGTTTTCCCAAACACATGGGTTAGTTTGCTTGAGTTCCTAGGACTATCTCTATACTAAGAGACACATACCAAAAAACACTCCTGATTTAAAAATTAGAACATCTTTTCCTGTTGCATTTTTTTCCCTGAAGAATTTAATAACAGAACCATAAACAAAATGATCAAAAACTGTACACAAAGAGTCATCACCCTGCTGGCAGCAACACGCGTAAATGTGGGGGGTGTGCATATGCGTAGTTTGCATGATATTTCCAGGACATGAAGCAGAATCAGTGTTCCTGGTTCACATCAGCCTAAGGAAGAATCTAAATGGAAGGGTAATACACCTCTTTGTCCAGCCACCAAATTGGGAAATGACACTAACAGATAAATGAGGGGAAATTCGGTCAGGCCAGTATCTGCTTGGAACAGAGTAATGCTGACTTCTGTAGTGAGGTATCAGAATGGATCAGAAATGATGAAAGAAGCAAAGAACATAAACAAGTTCGAAACTGTGAGCAGTGTGCTAGAATGCACGTCGGCAGTGAGAACCAGCTAGAAAGACAACTCCCTGTGCTTGGATCTGGTTAGAGGCCCACTGATCTGTCTTTCCTCTTCTTGGCTTTAAGGAAAGGTGTCTCAGATTCTCTTTGATATAAGTCGGGATCTTCTTGCATTCTGTCTTTACTTGTTACCCAGGCAAATGCAAAAGATTCAGTAAGAGTTTCTATAAGATGCCCGTGACACAGATGAAAGCTTGTACCTGGAAGGTTGTCTGCCAAACGTTTGATTACACACATACACCTTGGGGTTATACGTCGGAGCATTTATACTCTTTATTGTAGTACAAAATACTTCTTGTTACTCGATCATATGTGTGCTAACAGCCCTAGCATATCGACATGTGAAATTCAACCTTTCATAATCGTGAACAAGGTCAGCTACAGATCAAAGGCATATTAGCCTTTCCCACTTTAACACACAGCATGAGTGGTCACAGTTACCCGTGAGAACTCTTCCAGAAAGCTTAACGAGCTCCTAACAGCAAGAAGGAGAAAGAGCTGACGTCTGTGCCAATTTGTCAACAGTAAAGACCAACAGAATAAAAATAAAATGCTTAACTAATTTCACAGAGGAAAGTTTCCACTGAAAAACAGTAATTTTAAAAATGACCTACCAACAGGCAGGATAAAATAAATATCAGGGAAATTTCAGAGACAAAGTGGGAAGAAATCAGGATCCTTATAAATGTGGGTAACATGTACCTGGAGTCCACTCTGGGAATTTTTGAGAACTTAACAATTGGAATTGCCCAGCCCTAGCAAGTGCAACTTACAGTAATATATTAAAGAAAGATGAGACACCAGTGCCATTCCACATTTCCAGAGGAGAGAAAAGCTGTAGGAGAGATTCTAAAATGGATAACGAAGGGCATGGATTATAAGACTTTTAAGCTGAAAATATGATCACTGGAGTTAGGAAAGATTAACAAATAAAAACTTACTGAAGTCTTTCTTTTCTATTATTCTGTCTCCTAAGAAATAGATTGGGGATGCTGAAAACAGAGAAACAACTCTTAACATTTATGTTCTTATGTTATAAAAATATAATCTGAGGTTAAAAAAAAATCTTCATGACACTTAATATTAAAAAAATAAAGATTATTTTTAATCCCACACCATCAAGAGACGATGAGCTTTAGCATTTTCATTCGATCCATATTTTTAAGCATTGAAAACAAAAAGAATTTCTGAATATCATTAAAACTTTTGGTAAGGAAAAGATATCTATGTAAAAAAGCACAAATTAAAGAGCCATACAGTAAATGGATTCATGATTTGGTTAAAGGATTCTATGCAAAATACTGATTAATAGATGAATGTGGGTCTTGGAAAGGAACTCAGAAGAATGTCCTCCCTATTCTGATCAATGACTTTATCAGTGACTTGGATGACGAAATTAATTGCTGATCTATCAGATTTTAGACAACATTGAACTGTAAGTAATTTCTAAAATAAGATGATATCATTTTTTTCTACATGTATTAAATACTTTGAATGATAGGCTGAATCAAATGACAGGACAATTCATCAACATATAAAATGCAAAGAATTCCGAAAAATATTAACCACATTACTATCAAACCAGGGCGGTCAGTTGCATTTTCTGGGGATGTTCTGGCTACCGAAGAAAGATTCGGGGCTATCAGCAGAGATGTCCCATTGAATTCCAGTCCTTCTTACATTTTATTACTTATGATTTGTGTTTCTGACCAAGACAGATTGGCACACACCAGATTATGCAAGTTACACTTTGACATGAAACAGTGAAAATCTGGGGAAAAAAATATCTTGGAGAACTTTTTCCAGAGCTTTGGCATCAGGCAAAGGGCACCAAGGGGAAGGGGGATGGGCAACTTCAATCTAGGAGTATAGTGCACACTGTATGGGCAGCGGCCACATGTACAAGTTTGACTTGAGGATTATATATAACCAAAACAATTTACCCCATAATATTCTGAAATAATAGAAGAAGAAGAGGAAGAGGAAAAAGAAGACGACAGCTATCTCTGAAAGTCACAAATGAATGGAAAGCTTCTCCAAGCTGTGACACCCGAGGGAAATCCAGATGGAATCCAGAGGACCACATGAAGGGAGAAAACAGAGCTGAGAGTTCAGGGAGACCCAGGCAGCTGGGTTTACAGGGCAGAATACCGTGGAGGGAAGATGAGCCCAAGAGAAAACTCTGATGCTCTTCACAAGTTTCCCCAGTTGCAGTATATGGCTGAGCACTGCTTAGCCCATGAATATGAGGTAATACTACCATGGCCAAGAAAAGAACCATTTGAAAGTATCTGAGCAAACACTAGCAGGTCTCAAAAAGCTGGAGCTAGCTCCAGCTTCCATCAGCAAAGTCAGAAACCTCATAATTCACAGGGTGTTAGATAGAGGACCTCAGGGAGTATTTTCATCAGTAAGTGAGCAAAAATGAGCCCTTCCCTTGACACTGATTCAGTTCCACCTGCCAAATATGAAAGATAAAATAGGATCAAACTATGATCAAGTAACTTAAATACAACCTAAAATAAAGCTCAAGAATATTTGGGCTCAGCGTCTGTGGCTCAATCGGCTAAGGCGCCAGCCACGTACACCTAAGGTGGCGGGTTCAAATCCCCAGCCCGGGCCCGCCAAACAATAATGATGGCTGCAACCAAAAAATGGCTGGGCGTTGTGGCGGGCGCCTGTGGTCCCAGCTACTTGGGAGGCTGAGGCAGGAGACTCGCTTGAGCCCAGGAGTTGGAGGTTGCTATGAGCTGTGATGCCATGGCACTC
>CAUYQV010091872.1:0-22899 GCA_963574575.1 Galagoides demidoff
AAAGTATTTGAGCAAATAACTTGGGATAATAGAAGGTGTTTTTGATCAGGTGGAAGTTGCTTGTATTCTCTTAATGAGGGGTCCTCAAACTTTTTAAACAGGGGGCCAGTTCACTGTTCCTCAGACCATTGGAGGGCCTGACTGCAGGCCCCAGGACAAGTCAGCTGCTAAGCAGGACAGGCAGTGGCAAAAATACCCACCGAGCCGGATAAATGTCATAGGTGGGCTGCATGTGGCCCACGGGCCGTAGTTTGAGGACACCTGCAGTCTTAACTATTGATTTATCATTAGTAAATGGGAATGGGATTATTGGCCTTGTATGGTTACTGCTGGATTTGAAAGTCTTTACTGTGTAAACACTTAGCACAGAGCTTATAGTAGGTAAGACATGTAGAAGAAAAGCTATTATATTATTGCCAGTGTCTTTTAAATATTAATGATGTTAATGACTACCTGCATTAATGGATAAAATGGATTAATTCAAATTCTGTAAAAGAATGTCATTACTAAATTTAAATACAATATTTTATATGCCCCAACATTGCAACTTTATTTGGAAGGACGTTAGATGTTGGTACAGTTTTGAAATGAGTTTTATCATAGAATGGATGTTGGGAAAATCTTGAATGTAACTAATTCCCATGTGTTCGCTTCTCTTTGGTTAGGATTGCATGTAAGTTTCCACCAGACTAGAATGATTTGTTTTATTTTCAAAGAAATCTCCAGAGATGCTCTGTTGGTTTTGTTTTTAAGTATTTTCTGCTTTTGAACTTATCCAAACACCAAGAAACAGCCTAAATGCATTCTAATCTTGAACTTCTGATATCAAATAAGTTTTTTTTTCCTAGTTTAAATCTTCAATGCTACAGTTTTGTTTTACTAATTTTTCTCAGCAAAGAAAAAGAGAACAGCTGGTTATTATTGTCAATTTTCTATTGTTTGGGACTTATTAAATATGCGACACTTGACGATATATATTCTTCCCCACCGGATATAGAAGTCCCATTACATTATTCTCAAGACTGATAGAATTTAAAATCGAAAAGCTTTAGAGCTCCTGTGCTCCCAACATACAGCCTGACCAACTAATACCAGTTATAATATCATTAATTGTCATCTACATTTCTTTGTTCAACTACCAGTTGGAATATTGTTATTTTTCTTACAAATATATTGCAATATAAGATATAATACCTTTGCCTTCATGATTTTATCTATCAAACCACCAATTAGATGTTTCCCCCAAATTGTCATTTGCCTTTTATAGAATATTTGCCCTATAAGTTTATAATTAATATTTTGCCAAATATATATATATTTATGAATTTCTTTTCTTTTCTTTTTCTTTCTTTTTTTTTTTTTTTTGTTGGTTATATGCTGAGAGGTGCCTCACCCACCATGAGCTCTGAGCTATGTACACTCATACTTTTTCCTGGTTCCTTCATAATTTTATGGTTAAGTTGGCTCTCTAATCTATCCAGAATTAACTTAAATACAAGATAGTACATTTATTCCTAAGAAATTTATTCCCAGCAAATTGCAAGTTACTTATTTTCGCATATTGTTTTTATCTGATGTAGTATTTCAGACTGTGAATCTGTTACAGGTATGTTCCTGATGTATTTTAGTGGTTCTCAACCAAGGATAATTTTTCCCTCTAGGGACATTTGGAAATGTCTGTAGAAGTTTTTATTTGCTAGGACTGGGTGGGGGAAGGCTACTTATTTGCCCCTAGTGCATAGAGACCAAAAGTATTGTTAAACATGCACAGGACATCTCCTACAACAAAAAATAGTCAATAATGCAAAGTTGAAGAGACTTTTAAGAATGATAAAGATGGGTGTATAGATAGACAGATACTCACTGAATATCAATCTGCTAACAGTTGCACACTCACCACTGGGGATATCCCTCAGCCTGTATTTCTATTTCCTGTCTAGAAGGGCATTTTGAGAGGCTTTGATTCCTACTTTGCAGAAATTTAGATACACTATATCTTTGGTTACCTCTGGTCTATTTTAAAACCAAATCTTAATATTTTTAGAGCATAGACTCTGCACCATACTACCTGGTGTATACCTAGGACGAGTTACTTAACCTCTTTTTTTCCTTTAGTTTCATCATCTGTAAACTAGACGTATTAATTGTATCTTTATTCTAGGTCTTTTTAAATTTCATTTCTTTTTTTTAATTTAATCATCGCTGTGTACATTAATGAAGTCATGGGGTACAATGTGCTGGTTTTATATACAATTTGAAATATTTTCAACAAACTGGTTAACATAGCCTTCATGACATTTTCTTCGTGATTGTGTTAAGACATTTATATTCTACATTTAGCAAGTTTCACATGTACCCTTGTAAGATGCACCGTAGGTGTGGTCCCACCAATTACTCTCCCTCTACTCATCCTCCCCTCTCCCCTCCCCTCCCTTTCCCCATTTCAAGATGCTTAAAGTAGTGTTTGGAACATCGTAAATATTGGAGAAGTAATATATTGAATAGCGATCCTATTTCATCATAGTGAAAGCACTTTCAGTCAAGGAAGGGCACTGTGTTTCTCTTCATATACTTTAGGCAGGAGCTAACAATCTAGCTGACATTTTTAGAAAAATTATTAGACAATCCCTTGGAAAATGGCAAAACAGTTTTCAAACACAGCAAGCTCTAATCTAGCAGTTATTAGATATGACAGAGACAAGGGCAACAGAGCTGGCGACAGAGACTTGGGACCTCCTCCCACAGAGAGTCACAGATTGTGAAAGAACAGAAGAAAAACTTCTTTAGATGCAAAACCGGAAGAAGGCAAAGTGAGGGAAACCTCCAAAGTGGCTGGAGGTGGAGTCTGAGGTGGAGACCTGGATTCTGGGGCAGTGTCCAACTGGGATCTCTGTTTTGACCAACATGATGCAAGAAAGAAGGTAAAAGGATTGGATGAGAAAAAAACATTGATTTCGCAGGGACACCTAAAAGGTGCTTTAACCTCAGAAATGAAAGGTTTGAGCATGAGGATGTGAGCAAAACTTGCCCTCAAACTTCCAGTAGCCTGTGAGAATCAAGTGTCGGAATTTCATTCTTATGAAATCTTGGAAAGACGTACAACTTTGAACTTTCCCAAATTGCCAACATGGATGAGATAACCACTCACATTTGATGTCCCATCCAACAGAACTGTGGACGTCCACAGAGCAAAGACTGTGGCTGTTGAAACTGGCCACATATTACCACATACATTGTGCACCTGTGTATAACGAGAAAAACACATTTCACTGTTGTTCTTTCCCAGTAGTTTTCAACCTTTTTATCTCCTGGTGCCCTTGAACCTGTGGTTAAATTTCTGTGGCACACTTACATTATGTTGATCAAAAAAGAAGAAAGAATAAAAAAAGGAAGATACTTACTGTGCTTTGAACTTATTTCAAAATAGTTTAATTAATGATGTCTAAAAAATTTCATGGCACACCAGTGAGGACAGAAGATCACTATTGTAGCCCATTGTGCAGATTGGACAGAGCTATCACCTATGATCGTCTTTAAAAGGAAAACGTTTCCAAAATAAAAGATTCCAAGTGGAGTTGTTCATGTGCATGGAAAAGCATGTGTGAATGAAGAAGGCGTGAGAATAGGGGTCAACGAAGTCTGGTCATGAAGACCTAGAGGATTACTTTAAAAATGAGCTTTGCTTGTTTTTTGTTACTTCAAAGCCCACATTACACAGCGTGCAAAAGCAATTGCTGTGACTTTGAAAAATCCAACTTGCTTTGATACCCAGTGGGCCAGCCAACTGCAACCTCTTGATGAGTCAGTAAACAAAAGAGTGGATGTCATGGATGCAGTCAGCTGATAATGATTTAACCACTACAGGCAGAAGCAAGGAAGCATCCATCACCCGGGATTGTGATTAAATCCCAGTATCATGGACTGACGTCAAAAAGGAAGTGGTTGGGCTTGGCACCTGCGGCTCAAGTGGCTAAGGCGCCAGCCACATACACCTAAGGTGGTGGGTTCGAATCCAACCCCAGCCAGCCATACAATAATGATGGTTGCAACCAAAAAATAGCCAGGTGTTGTGACAGCTACTGTGGTCCCAGCTACTTGGGAAGCTGAGGCAGGAGACTCACTTGATCCCAGGAGTTGGAGGTTGCTGTGAGCTGTGAAGCCACAGCACTCTACCCAGGGGGATAGCTTGAGGCCCTGTGTCAAAAAAAAAAAAAAATGAGGCATTAGTGGGCGGTGCCTGTGCGTCAAAGGATTAGGGTGCCAGCCCCATATGCCGGAAGTGGTGGGTTCAAACCCAGCCCTGGCCAAAAACTCCAAAAAAAAATGAGGCATTAGCAATGCTGTGGATGGAACTGACAATGATGAAATCCACCAGGATGAGGAAAATGACTCTTCAAAAGACACCAGTAATACAGAAATTGAAGAAGATGATACTTCTGATGATAGTGATGAAGAGCTTGCAGACTTCTTTTTGTGACACATAAATATCATAAATTTGTTACCAGTACATAAAATTTCTTGTACCTTGTATCTATTCTCGTGTTTTGTAATTATTTGTTACATAAAATTTCTTGTGCCATAATACGTTTAAAATAAATATTAAAATATAATACAATAAAAGAAGAACCTAAATGTAAACAAATAAAAATTTGAATTAGAAATTTAAAATCCAAGAATTTTTCTGAAAGTTTGGGTCAAAAATATAGTTGTGTGTCATACACAGGTGCACACTGTACATGGTAAAATATGGTACATGGGGACACAGACAAACATTTTAAAAATTTGGGTTATACTGTATATAAATAGAGTGTGCTGATAGTATTATATGCTTTTTAGACGGTGTTCAAACAAAAATATGTATCACCATATGTGTCTGTCAATTATAATGGTATCAGGGGCCATTTTGAATATTTCTAATTTTAAAGTAATCAAGATAGATATTGGTTAACATCATTCCACTGAGTGTGTCAATTCATTTAATTGTATCTTATTTTTTATATCATGAGACATTTTCTCTTGATTTTAATGCCTACATCATAGTCCATTCTGTACCTTGAGTGGTTTGCTATTCCTGGATGTTTAGTGTGTTTCTCTTTTTATACTACAAGTCTCACTGTACCTACATGTCAGTGCCTAAAACTTTTCATCTGTGATTATTTCACTAAGTTACTTTCTTAGAAGCAACATCCCTGGCCAAAATTAAAAGAACAGGTTTAAGATCCTTGCTATGTATTGCCAAATTGCCCTCCAGAACTTTTTTTTTGTTGCTTTTAGAAGTAAATAAGTAATTCCTGTTATGGTTGTACCATTTAATCATTTTTAGGTACAGTTTTCTTTGTACCTTTAAACTTCTCTTTGGTTTTAGGACTCAGAATTATTTTTCAATAAATATCTCTTTCAAGGGATTAACAAAGGAAGTGCATAGTTATAGATAACCAAATAATGTTGTAGCATTTCTATTTTTTTCTGGTAAAGGGTTTTTCAGATATAACATTTTTAATGGTATAAATTGATTCTTCTAGGGTGAACAAGGCGAAAAAGGAGACCCAGGTCTGGCTGGACCTAAAGGACAAAATGTAAGGCTAACCCTCTTTTTTCTTATATTCTGTTTACATTTTTCCACTGAAATTGTATCTAATGCTATTAAGATTTGACTAGCCACAGTCAAGCTATAAGAATCAAGGTGCCTTTTTTATATGACGCAGTGGAGGGCTTGGGTTTTTAGTTTCATTACAGGTGATCGTGGGCTGCATATATGTTGAGCTTCCCTTTAGGAGGCCTTTCTTCTTTGATGTTTCTGACTTGTGTTTTCTCCTAGTTTTATTTTCTTGTTACATATATACTACCATGGCACCTGCTCTTACCTGGGGCTCCTTTTTCATCTTATTCCAAATCTCCACCTACTGAGGGGTCTGTTTGGTGGGACTGCAGTGATGAAACTCCAACTGTGACTCTGTGTAGCTTCCCTCCCCTGCGCCAGACCTCAAACCTCAGGGATGGTCCATGACATCCCCAGGCCCCAGGCCTCTCCTTCCTTTCTCTTCTGGACAGTTATCCTGACAGGATTTCACTTCGGTTCTTAGAGTGAAATTTGAAGGATAGCTCAAATCTGGGTTTTACTTTGAAATATTATCTCATTTCAAATCGTCAAACTCACTGTTTACTACAGATATGCAAACTTTACTAGTTACTAACTCCCGAGAATTCATTTTCCCTCAGTTTCCTTTCTCACTTATATAAATCTATCCTAGAAAGGACATGAAGGGTCTTTCTACTTACTTTGTGGAGATAAAACTAAAGAAGCTCTTTGTGAGGTTATACTTAGTTCCATAATGGCCTGGAGAGATTAGGAACCCCATCTTGTATGTAACAGATCATTACAGTGGGAGAGAGGGTGAAAACCAATCCGTGAGGCCTGTAAAGAAAGTGAGAGGGGCACCTAGGTCGGGGTCCCACAAAAGAGACGGGCCCCAGAAGTTAACACTTTAGTTAATACTGGCATGGAGCTCTGCCCACACATGCCCAAAGTAGCTTTACTTCTGAATTTACTTACTCAGAAGCTTCACTCACATCTTTAACATGACTCTTGATCTCATTCTTCTTGCCTTTAAAGTGGTTTTTCTATACCAGAGAATAGGCACTACCACCAGTGGCCAAGGTACCTTCTTTATCACCTATAGTCCATCAGGATACTGAATGTCACAACGTTGGTCTGTAAGTTTAAATAGAGCGTCCAATTCGCCTCCCTAACCATGACATTGGAGGCACTCAACGTGGTAGGAGTTCCAGAGTGGAAAGCCAGGGTCCAGTCTGTATGCCAGTTTTGCAAATCACTTCTCAGAGTCTGTAAAGTGACGGACTTAAAATAGATTCTGAAGTCCCCATCACTGTGATGTCCTATGATTTTATACAAAGAGATTATTAAGATTATAGACTTGAAAAGCATGATGAGATTAGTTAGAAGCATTCATTTAAGTTTTTTGAATTCCTGCCACATGTGAGGTAAACAAAACAAGAGCCCAGCTGGGCCAGGGCAGGAGTGGTACTCCATAAGAGGATATTTGTATTGTCTCCTCTAACAGGGATAGATCTGGGCCCACATAATATGTAAATCTGTTATAAAATAAATAGAATGTGGTCTTATGAGGGGGCAAGATGGCCAAATCGAAACCTCCAGCAATCACGCCTCTACAGGCATGCCAAACTCACCAGCTATTCTACCTCAACAAGAACCCAAAGTCAGGTTACTAGTCATAATACCTGGTTTTAACATTATGTCAAGGAACATGGCACTACAGAGGGCAGAAAGGGCAATCTTGCATTCCCTGTGCCACCACTCTCCTATGCCCTGGCCGTGTCATGCCAGCATGCCAAGTGGAGAGAGAATCGGTGCACCCCAGGGAGGGAGAGGGAAATGATTATGGGACTTTGCACTGAAACTCGGGGCCACCCTGACACAGGGGAACACAGCACAGGGCAAGATTCTGTCCTTGCCCATAGAAGGAGCATTTGGACCAGCTCAGCCAGAGGGAAATTCTCTTCCTAAAACACAAGTTCCACTATCTCCACCACTGGCTGACGAAAAAGCAGCCCGCTGATGACCTTTCAGACAAGGAGTAGCTCTCTTGAAAAGCTCAGTCAACTTCAAGCAACACAGAGAATGAATTCAAAATCCTATCAAGAATTTTAGCAAAGAAATTGAAGCAATAAAAAATCAAGCAGTTTTAAAAGCAGTAAAAAAATCAATGAAGTTATAGAGCTAAAAACCATTCAGTTGCTAAACTGAGAAATGTATCAGAGTCTTTTGACAGCAGAACTGACCAAGCAGAAGAAAGAATTAGTGAACTTGAAGATGGACTATTTGAAAATATGCAGTCAGAAAAGGAAAGAGAAAAAAGAATAAATAAGAATACATGCTTATGATATCTAGAAAACAACCTTCAAGGAGCTTAGGGGCTAGCCTTAAAGAGGGCGTATAGAGGGAGATTGAAGTAGAAAGTTTGTTCAAAGATATAATAACAGAGAACTTTCCAAACCTAGGGAAGGATATAAATATTCAGGTATCAGGAGGACACAGAATACCAAGCAAACTTAACCCAAACAAGGCAACCTCAAGGTATTTAATAATCAAGTTCTCAAAGGTCACAGATTTTTAAAAAGTCTTAAAGGAAGCACAGAAAAAGATAAAATGATATATAAAGGCGCTCAAATACATCTGGCAGCAGAATTCTTGGTGGAAATCTTACAGGCCAGGAGAGAGTGGCACGACTTATTCAAAGTGATAAGGGAAAAAAAATCAAGTCTAGAATGTGTATATCCTACAAAAATAGCCTTCACACATGAAGGAGAAATAAAGACCTTCCTTCCCTGGTAAACAGACGCTAACTTCATCAGCACCAGACCTGTTCTATAAGAAATAATAATGGAGTTCTTCAAACTGAAAGAAAAGGACAAACTGAAAGAAAAGGACATTGGTGAATAATAAGAAATCTTCTAATGGTACACGACTCATTCATAACATTAAGGACATAAATACAGAATAGGTTGCTGTAACCATGGTAGATAAACCACTTATGTCTTGAGTACAAAGACCAAAAAGACTAACCTATCAAAAATAACAATAACAACTTACTGAGAGATAGACAGTATAAAAAGATACGGATGGAAACAACAAAAAGTTAAAAAATGTGGGGAAGGAGTTAAAGGCTAGGTTACGTTAGATTTCTCTTTGCTTGTTTTTTTGCTTGGAGGCAGAGTTGTCATATGTTTAAAATAATTGGTTATAAAATGTTACTTGTAAGCCTCATAGCAACCCAAAATCAAAAAACCTACAACAAAAAAAAAAAGAAAGAAACACAAGAAATGAGAGCACTCTATCAGAAAAAATTACTCTTATAAAAGGAAGACAAAAAGGAAGGTAAGAACAAAAGAGAGGACCATGAAACAAAAACAAAACAAGCTGACTTCTCTGCATCAGTGAGGCTTTCTGTCAGAGAAAATGTTTAAGTTCTTGTTTGCAGGCAATATGATCTTATATCTAGATTAAAGTTATTATATATCTAGATTAAACTTATATCTAAGTTTAAAGACTCCACACAAAAACTATTACCAATAAAAACTACTACCAATAAAAAAATTCAGTAAAGTTGTAGGGTGCAGAATCAATAGACTAAAATCAGTAGTATTTCTTATTTTTTTCTTTTTTTTGAGACAGAATCTCAGGCTGTCACCCTGGATAGAGTGCTATGGTATCACAGCTCACAGCAACCTCAAACTCTTAGGCTTAAGCAATTCTCTTGCCTCAGCCTCCCAAGTAGCTGGGACTTCAGGTGCCCACCACAACACTTGGCTATTGTGTGTTTTTTTGTGGGCACGGTTGTAGTTGTCATTGTTGTCTGGCAGGCCTGGGTTGGATTTGAACCCACCAGCTCTGGTGTATGTGGCTCGCACCCCAGCCCCTTGAGCTACAGGTGCTGAGCCAGTAGTGTTTCTATATGCCAATGATAAACAATCTAAAAAAGAAACCAAGGAAATTATCTCATTTACAATAGCTACAAATGAAACAAAATGCCATAAATATTCTTAGGAATAAACATAACCTAGGAAGTGAATGATCTCCTTAATGAAAATTATAAAATGTTGGTGAAAGTTGAAGAGGAACCCCCAAAATGGAAAGATATTCCATATTCATGCATTGGAAAAATCAATATTATTCAAATGTTCATACTAACCAAAGCAATCTATAGATTCAGTGCAGTCTCCATCAAAATACAAATGACATTCTTCAAAGAAGTAGCAAAAATAATCCTAAAAGTTTATATGGAACCACAAAATACCTAGAATAGCCAAAGCCACCCTGAGCAAAAAGAACAAGACTCAAGGAATCACATTACCAGATTTCAGATTATACTATAAAGCTATAGTACACAAAACAGACACATAGACCAATGGAACAGAACAGAGAACCCAAAATACATCAGACATGTACAATGAACTTATTTTTGAAAAAGTTTCCAAAAACATATATAGTGGGGGAAAGGATAGTCTCTTCAAAAACCGGTGCTGAGAATATGCAGAAGAATGAAACTTACCTCTCTCCATATTGAAAGGATGAGACTCTTACCTCTCTCCATATTGAAAAATTAAACCAAATGATTAAAGACATAAATCTAAAACCTGAAACTATGAAAGTGCTAAAAGACAACATTCTTCAGGACATTGTTCTGGTAAATTCTTCAGGACATTGTTCTGGGCAGGGACATTCCAAAGCACAGGTAATCGAAACAATTTTTTTTTAATTTTAATTTTTATTTATTTATTTTTTTAAATTAAATCATGGCTGTGTACATTAATACTATCATGGGGTACAGAGTGCTGTTTCTATACATAATTTGAAATACTTTCATCCAACTGGTTAACATAGCCTTAAATGAGATCACATGGTGCTAAAAACCTTCTGCACAGCAAAGGGGAGAGTCAACAAAGTGAGGAGACAACCCACAGATTGGGAGGAAATATTTGTAAACTGCCCGTGTGACAAGGGACTAATATCTGGATTATTTAAGGAGCTCCAGCAGCTCAATAGAAAAAAAAAAAAACAAATAATTCAATTAAAAATTGAGTGAATTATCTAAATAGACATTTCTCAAAAGATGATGTAGAAATGGCTAATGGCCAACAAGTATATGAAAAAATGCTCAACACTCTTCATCATCATAGAAATGCAAATTGAAACTATGATGAGATATCTCACCTCAGTGCAAGTGCCTTTTATCAAAAGAAATAGGCAATAATGAATGCTGGTGAGTAGGAGGAGAAATGAGAAGCCTCACCCGCTGTTGGTGGGAGTGTAAATTAGTGCAAATACTATGGAAGGTTATTTAAAAAACTGAAAGGATGGGGACTACTTAAAAAGTGAAAATAGAGCTATGATATGAGCCAGCAATCCCACTGCTGAGTATATACCCAAAGGAGGGAAACTTAGTATTGAAAAGACATTTTGTTCTCATGTTTATTGCAAAACTATCAACAATCGCCAAGTATGGCATCCTTGGTAAAGAAATTATAGTCCACATACACAACAGAATATTAAATAGCCACAAAAGCAAATGGTTTTCTGCCATTTGCAACAACACAGATAGAAGTGGGGAATGTTATGTTGAATGAAATAGGCTAGGCACAGAAAGACCAATGTTTTCACTCATCTGTGGGTCCTAAATATTAAAAACAATTAATCTGATGGAGACAGGAAGGAGAATGGTGGTTACCAGAGGGTAGGAAGGCTAACTAATGGGTGCAAAGTATAGTTAGATAGTTAGACAGAATAAACAATAGTTGACAGCATAGCAAAGTGTCTATAATCAGTAGTAAGTTAGAATATTCTTTAAAACACCTAAAAGAGCGGAATTTAATATTCCTAATATGAAGAAATGTTAAATGCCTGAAGTGATGGAGCCTCCAATTATCCCGATTTGATTACCAGTAATTCACATGGTATGCCTATAGAAAAACATCATATGTGTTCTTTACAGTTATGTAACTACTTTGTAGCCATGATAATTAAAAATACATAAAATAAAATTAAAAAATTTTGAGGTCAATAAAATAGATAGGATTTTGGCTTTGCATGTACCTATTTTCCGATCTTTCTATTATACTCCCCATGAAAGCAAAGACGATATATGGGGATCCCCAATATTAATATTTAGTAACTATTTGGGGTATGTTCCCAATAACTATTTGCTGAATTTTAGTTTAAAGAACTGAGTGGATCTTATAATAGTGTAAAATATAAGTAATTAGAAGCTAAATTAAAATAGCACAGGGTGCAGAGGGTAACATTGAATAGATACAGTATATATAATTTGGTACTTGATTAGAGTGAAAACTCAAATGTAGCCCACTATATTAACCGTCATTTATGAGGACATTTATGTATGAGAAATGTAGCATGGTCGAAGGAGATTAACTATAGTGTTGCAGAAGATAATTGAACTACATGTGGGTGGACTTTCTGAGATAAAGGGACAAAACAGAGACTTTTCAGAGATTTATAAAGATAATATTAGAATTGAAATCAGGAAAGGATTTTTCCAAACATTTGAATAAAACTAGGAGATTTGAGGGATTGAAATCTGAAATATATTTTAAATTAATTTGGAGATTTAGAAATATTTCTCATGTTGTCTAGAAGTCAGGTGATTTGGCTTTTTAGAATTAATCATATCGCATACATATTTGAGTGCCTACTGCATTCCCAAACCCTCAGCAGCCAGTGTATGAGCTCCAGGTCTGAGTCACATCACCTTGCTGAGAGAGCCACAGCCTACTGGGCAGTGTGACCTTTAGTCCTCAGGGAGGATCTTGGAAGAATCCTTCACATCCCCCATCACCGGGGTCATTTCCTTAGCACCATTATTGTGTAATATGACTCATTAGGTACACTATAAAATTGCTTAATTTATGTGTAAATGAGAATTTTTTGCTTAATTTTGCCAAAGATATTCAGAAGGCTGCCTATAATCTTATCAGTTTGGAGGTCCAGGTGGGAGGATCACTTGAGGTCAGGCTGGTTCTGAACTCATGGTGGCATGTGCCTATAGTCCCAGCTACTAGGGAGCCTGAGGCAGGAGGACAATTGAGCCCAGCAGTTCGAGGTTGCAGGGAGCTATGATCATGCAACTGCAGTCTGGCCTGGGTGACAGAATGAGACCCTGTCTCAACAAAAACAAACAAACAAACAAACAAACAAAACAAGAAAAGATATTCTCCTCATAACTGAGAAAAAATAAGAAAAAGTAATAAAATTTCTCTTTTTTTTCCTCTCTGTTATTACTATATAAAGAATTAAATTCTTGATTATTATACTGGGAGTGGGGCTGGGGTGTTCGTGTTGTTATAACTCATAAAGTGTTTTCACAAGGAATGTGAAATTCCATCTTCATCCAGCTCTATGGACTAGCTAGAGCAGGGGCTGATAGCTTCTCTATTTTCAGATAAATAAGTACTTGGGAAATTAAGCAACTTTCTTTTATATAATAAAATACTGAAGTCAGAATTTCACCCTAAATATTTGACTGAAAAGTCTGATTTCCCCGGTAAATTATTCCACACATCTTTGCCTATTTTCAATGCTAAGAAACTGACTATGCCAACCGAAGTAATTCAGCATTTATGACGGTTCACTCTGACTTTCAATAAGCACAGGTACGCTCTCTTAGGAAATGAAGGGTGTTATAACAGCTATTTCAATTTCAATGAAAGTCACGCCACAGTGGGGATTATAATTTCAGAAATATATCATTAGAATGTGTAGTAAACAAATTCAATGGTCCAGCTCACACCTGCTACTTTCTAACTCCGAGTAAATTGGAATGATTTAATATTACTGCTGAACGAATTCAAACAGCCTCCTTTCCTCCATTGCTTTTATTGTTGCATATTGCCTATATCTGGATGTCACCATATCTTATAATAATTTTTCCTATGCCAGCTTTGCCACAAAGTGGGCTAGCTTGCTTTGCAAAATGTAAACTTAATTTAAAAGGAAACATGCAGAAGTTCAGTTGTTCCTAATGGGGTACCACTGCCATTTTGCCAAGATAATTCTTTGCTACGTTAAGACCGTCTTGCAAGAACAGAATGTTTAGCATTCTTGATATTGACCAACTAAAAGTAAATGCCAGTCACAGGCCCTAGTCACTGTCACAACAAAAAAGCTGATATTTTTAAAGTGCATCTTGAGATTGTGTGCGTGTGTGTGTGTGTGTGTGCCTAAAATGTGGTTGATCTCCAGGGTATTAGTAAACACAGGTATCCTCATATTTCCATTATAGTTTAAGTTATACACACCAAACATATAATGAAATTGTCAAAAAATTGCATTGCTAGCATTTAACCTGCAAATGTAAGACCTCATCTTAACACACATTCTAGTGTATCTTAAATATTTGATTGTGGCCTAAGAGAAGACACATTTAGCAATAGTATCTTAAAATGGACGTGAGAGATTATTGTAAAGTTGTAATTGTGACCTTTGAAGCCAGTCTATCCAAATCTCAGCTCTGCCACTCACTAGCTTGCACACTAATTGGTACATTACTCCCCCTTTCTGTACCTGTTTCTTTATTTGCACCATGGAGTTAGAATATTAATAGTACTTACTCTAGGAGCAAAGAGACTTTTCCTTTCCCGCCCGAAGGTTTCAGTCTGCTGAGATGAACTGACAATAGTCAGGTGAACAGGAGCAAAGGCACATGCAAATTTATTAACGTGCACGAGACAGGAGTCATACAAAGTGAGACTCAGAGAAGAACAGGAGGGCTGAAGCTTAACTAGTACCCTCTTTGTAGGGGAGAGGGAGATGGGTGAACGTGGGCAAGTTTAAGGGGAAGTAAGTGCTTTTCAGGGGAATGGAATGGGAAGAACTGACGATAGCTCGTGGACAAGCCCCAGGAAGCTGAGGGGCAGAGCTACAACTAAGAACAAGATTCTGTTATTTCAAAGATAGAGGCTCCCTTGGAACTCCCCTCAGAAAAATAGACTAAAAGTCTGTCTGGGCATGGTGATGACATTTGGTCAGCTGCCTTTTCCAGCATTTAATCTTTCCTAGTTATTTGATGAGATTCCTAGTGAGAGGGTTTTAAGATAACTGCATTATTTTTTTGGAAGATTTCCTCAGTCTGTTGAGGAAACTTCCAGAGAGAGCCCCTCCCTGTGCTGGGGAAAGGGACCGAAGGAAGGATAGAAAGTTCTTGGTTCCGAGACAGCTTTTAAAACCCTTAAATTTCCTTCAATTCAAAAGTGCTCAGCATGCAAAAGCACGGTACTTTGGGGCTGTCATCCTCTGTGCCCCCAAATTATGGGGTTTTGTGAGGATTAAGGGGCTACCCTACCGAAAGCATTTATGACGGCATATGAAGATACGAACATCCACTATGACTAGAAACTGGAGTAAATAAAACATATTTGGCTCTAAGAGACATATCTTTTCATTTATTTGTTTTCTCTGGGGTTATATAATCTTAGAAACGTAGATTTCCATCATTGAGCTTGGTCCGCTCTTTGCACCTTTATCACAGTCTTTCAAACATTATTAGAATTATAGCATCTGATGTTTCTAAAATAATTGTGTTAATCCCCCCCCCATGCAATCTGTACTACTGAATGCAAAAATATGGAAGTCACATAAGCAGAGGTACCAGCTGGTCACAGCTGTTGACAGTGCTAGGAAATAAGATGGACTGAACCTGGAGCAAAGAATAATTAATGGGTTAAAAGTTTTAACAAATAACATTATTTGTGTCATTTTTTGTTTTATAAAAATGCAGCATCCCAGGAGAAGGTCTTCCAATAAAAATTAATTTCATGGTCTACCTGCTTCTACAGCTCTGGTTCTGGCACTTGCTTTTCAGCTCCTATCTTGCCTTTATTTTTTTAGGATGTAAGAATATAAGTCTATTTTATATTAAAGAGCAGAAAGAGAGTGGGGGTAAGAGAAGAGACAGAGAGAGAAGAGAACAGCAAGCAGTGAGTGAGCGAGAGGGAGATGGGGAGGGGACAGGGGGAGAAAAGGAGCAGGAGAATGAATGGCATGGCGGCCCAGAGAAAGAAAGGCAGACTATGCTGCCTTTAAATATGACTTTCTGTCTCTACCTGACATGCAGAGTCAATTACTGTGCTTTTGAGAATCTTCATATACATGAATTTTATTGCGAACCTTAATAACAGGTACTCCGGTCTTATTCAATATGGAATTCAGAATCAGTTCCCTTGAATTTTTGTGCTTTGCATTGAGAGCCATGTCCCTCCTCCCTGGCACTCAGTACCCATTGACAGCAGCACCAGTGGGACAGAAGGAGATAAATTGCACTGCAAAAAAGCATCACTGATCTGCTTCTCAGAGCCCATCATGATGCCATGGCCCTAACAGCGCAGCACTCTGTCACAGGAGGACGTGAGTTACATGGGCCCACTTTGATGGCCATAAAAGTAGAAGCTTGATGAATGAAGTGCCTCTCAATTGCATTTTACCCTACGTGAGTCAAGGCGCCGTTGTTACATATCCATCAAGCTGGTATAAAACTGAGCACAGAGAGCTATCACTTATCCCTGAAGCTTGAACTCGAAAAGTAAAAGCAACATTTATTAGGTGCCTACCACATGCTATTTTTACAACACATGATTCGCAAAATAACCCTTCTAGAAAACTATCCCTTATGCCTGTTTTATAGGGCAGCTTAGATAACTTACCCCCCAATTATGCATAAAAGGCCATTCCCCTCCTGACTCTCCCAAAATCCACATCAGTGAAGTCTTGGCCCCCTCTAGTAAAATTAGGCATCTGTGGGGAATGCTTCCTCCACTTCTGCCGTGCCCTTCCGTGATGGCACTCAGTCACATCGACTCTGTAATTGTCTGCTTATCACCTCTCCTTCTTCCTGCCCCAAGTTGATTGAACCAAGGTTAGATAGCTGACTCCTGAAGTTCCTCCCCTAAAGGTTGTCTTTGGGGTTACTTTGTCAGGCAGGAATCTTTAAAATGTTTAATGTAGTATTTTATGCCGAGGAAATAACATATGTAACACCTACGATGGTTTTAAGTCACAGTTATAACTGGAACACCAACTCAGTGTGAGAACTAAGGCATCAGCCTCTCTAAGGCTCTGCCTGTGTGGTCCCCCCTGTCCCTTCCTCCACCCTACAGTTAACTGTTTTCCCGAATGTTGTGGTTAACGTTCCCTTCCATTAAAGAGTCATATTTCTCATTTACATGCATTTATAAGGAACGTGTGGATATGTCTTATACATATGTAGATGTTCAATAATATGAATTAAATAAATTGATGCCCCAGATCTTTACCAGCCATTTCTTTTGTCACTTTTGTATTTTCTCTGCATAGTGTTTTATTTTTTTGTTTGGGTTTTTTTTTTTTTTTTTTTTTTGAGGCAGAGTCTCACTTTGTTGCCCCTGGTAGAGAAGTGATTCTTTTGTCTCGGCCTCCCAAGTAGCTGGGGCTACAGGCACCCACCACAACACCCAGCTTTTTTTAGAGACGAGGTCCCACTCTGGCTCAGGCTGGTCTCTAACTTGTGAGCTCAGGCAGTCCACCCGCCTCAGCCTCCCAGAGTGAATGACATAACTCCCTAAGTAGCTTCCCATCGCGCTAACAACAAAACCTGTCTTCCTCACTACTGCCTGTAATTCTCAAGGCCATGACCTCTGGCACACCTTGACCTAATCTCCTGCTTCTTACCTGCATGAAAGAACACTTCTTTCACCTTGGTGACTTTTGTGCTGTCTGGTCCCTCTACCCAACACTGTCCCCCAGCCATGCACTGCTGCAACCTTCTGAAGTGACACATGTCCCCACCACACAGAGGCCATTTCTGACCACCCCACCTGATGGAGCAGCTCTCTCCTCCTTCACTTCTATCATATTCAGCCTGTTGACCTGTTTTTTGTTGTTGGAACTCCTCTTATACAGTGAGGAGTATATATTATATACTATATACACAATACAATTATATATTGTCGTTGGAACTCCTCTTACACAGCTCCTTGAGGACAGGAACCTCATTGATAAACAAAAATTGTTCTGACACACTTGTTTTACAAATGTAATAAGGAAGACTTTTCGCTTAGACTATTGCAATAGGAGAATTGCATTAGGGCAGAGCAATGTGGCTCAGCTCTAAATACAAGGAGGAGATTTGTAGCCTATGAGCAGAGTAGGGAAAGGGACCATGGATGGAAAATCACCAAGAGGGGACATGAGGGGCTGGAGGATTCTTGCTAAAGATAGACCAAGGACTTAGACATCTAGCATAGGGGATGAAGAACAGATTCCAAGGGTAGTGATTCTGTATAAAGTAACCTGGCAAGATTCTTGTTATATTGAGTTGATCAGGCCAAAGACAGGATGGGGACCAAGGCTCAGGCCTAATTGAGAGGAGGGCCCTGAGGAGCCTGAGCGCAGATGGATCATGAAGAGAGTCTTTGTCAACTTCTTATTCTTTTTGTGTGTTTATCAAGTAGTACTATCTAAGAGAAATAAAATGAGAGCTACAAATTCAAGACAAATGTGTATACATTCGACATTTTCTTACAACTATGTCAAGTTAGAACAAAAACAGGTGACACTACTTTAATAATATTTTATATTTAATAAAATATATCCGAGTGTTACCATTTCAGCATTTAATCAATATAAGATTATCAAAAAATATTTTACATTCTTTTCTTATACTAAATTTAGAAACCCAACAGTATTTTACACTCACAGCAGATCTCAATTCAGATGAGACTCATTTTAAGGATTCAAACACTGTGTGTGGCTCATGGCTACTATATCGGACGTGCAGATCTAAAGGCTGGAAGATTGATTGTACACAAGGTATAATATACAATAAATGTTTAGTGAATACACGGATGAATACATTAGTGAACTAATAATGTCTATTAATAGAAATAGAAATTTCCTCCACCCAAGTGTTTAAAATATGCTGTTGCCAAGTTCTCCTCTGGAATCACATATAAACAGAGTATGTGTTGCTTGGCTTGGGAAGGAATAAATATTTCAAGTAATAAGAGAATATTGTGCCATATCTCAAATATTATTTAATTTTCACTATCCCTTTTTCTATAAATATTCCAAGGGAAACATAGCTATGAGTTTTATCCACGGAAGCAATTATGAAACTACAAAGTCTTTGGCCCATTCAGATATTCTTTTCGTCCATTAGAAACGTTTTCCTTAAAATATAAGACTACTATTTTTCTCATTCTCTCTGCAATAGGATTATTTTACGTATCTAATTTCCTTTTGTTTCTTTCCATCCACCATTGGCTTCTATATTGAGTAGGTGTAAGTGATGGCATTTGGCATTATCTACTTATTACAAAATGTCAGGTAGTAATAGCTGGATCCCTCAGCTAGGAACAGTAAGATGCCTCAATTTGCTGTGCACTACGTGGTTTTAGAATATTTGGGTTTTTTCCCACTACTGTTCTTTCCTCATCTAACATTTTTAGTTAAGCACAAAGGAATATATGTTTTTCCCATTTACCACACGGTCAGGATATATCTAATTGTTTGTTTACATTATGAACAAACATGGGCAGTAGAACTGATTTCCTCCAATGCACTTAATCTATTGTGATATTCCTGAAATCTGCCATTTCTTACACAGAATCCAAATACCCATTAAAGTAGCCACGAGTCTGGAGGAGTCATCAAAGTATATAGTTGATATTCTGTGTCTTATACTGTCTCATTTGACATCGTTATACATCCAGACAAAGCAAGATAGGAATTAGAGAACTAAAACGTACTTTAACACAGGAAAGAAATCACAGTTTAGCTCCCATTGTGTGAGAGGAAAAGAATGTCTCTTTCATTCCTTTTCCTCCCACAATTAGATTTCTTGATAGAGACATAAAAATGATTTTGATGTCACTCTTGAATTTTTTTGGCAAGCTTTATAAGGGACACATCAATGCTAAATCAGAGGTATTTACAACATCCACAAATTCAGTCCAAAGTGGGTACTTAAATGCTCATATAGATCTAAATGATATTCTCCCAGATGGTGAATTAATGTAATTTTAGCAGGAAGCAGAGTTGCACGGATGCGCAGTATTGAGGATGGCGCTGATTTAATGTATCTGTGCCCACCACCGCACAGATGTTGATTATCATTTTAGTGACAGTCATTTTGATTTCTCTCTATACTACAAAGGGAAGAAGGGGATTTGGGAGTTGAGTCAATTATGATTCATTTTGTTGCTAATGACTTGTTCGAAATTGAAGCTTTCTGTGAACTGTGTATTGGTTATATTCTTTACACAGGGTTTGAAAGGTGACTTGGGTCCTCCTGGTCCACCTGGCCCAAAAGGAGAAAAGGTATTGTATTTACCCAGCAGAGTGTCGATCTTTTCCGAAGAAAACCCAAGAACCTACACGGTTAATCCCTGTTGATGCCGTTTATCTCCCCAAAGCATTTTTGAATTAACCAAAGGCTGTTATGTTAAAAGCATCCAAACAAGAAAAGCCTTTTGGTTCATTTAATGAGTTTGAAGACACTAAATGCACAATCGCTGCCGACATTAACGTGTGTTTATAAGCTTTTCCCTTTTCACCCTTGTTTAACAGCATTAGGTATCCATTCAATCACCAAATTAGCGATGTGTTCTGAATCAGAGGACTTTGCCACTAACACTGAGCTCCTGTCGTCAGGAAAGCAAGCGGCTTTCAGGAGGGAGAAGGCTAACCACGTATCCCAGTCTTAGTCTAAATGTTCATTTTCTGCCACTTTTTCTCATATTCTGTTTCATAGTGGAAATTGGCAGTGACCTTGAAAAAAGAATTAAGTAATAGTAAAAGCAAGAATGGTTTAGAATAAGGTCATTGGTTGATCCTAATTTGATGGAAACTGAATGTGTAGTGTGTCCCACTGTTTTGTTCTCCATTCTCAGTTCATTTAGAAATCCGTGTCTATCTTCAGTCTTCACCTACGTGTTAAGTGATCTTTCAACTCTGTGACTTCTTTAAGCTACGTCAATGGCCGTTAATAACTCACTCTTAATTATTTTAATCCAACGGTCACAAATAATAATTAGACAATGTTAAGTTGTAACTTTTGAGCTGACTGTACTATGTGAGAAAAGAGAAAATTCTAAACATGCTCTCACAGTGAGACCACAGCACCCCAGGGCCCCACAGCATAGGGTCTCCTCTCTATCCAGCTAAACAAGAACCATGGCGAGGATGCTTGCTCTTGACAGCTGAGAGTTCTGATGAAACGAATAGAGCTCCAGGGACAATAAAGCCTGGAGGTTACAATGAAATTGGGAAAGAGTGACCTTTCAGATGTACCATTCGTTTTAAAGATGTGGAATAGTTTATCAACATACCCACTTGGAAATCTGTATTCACGTCAATCAGCAAAGCAGTTTTAGTATTTAAAAATACATAAACATAGGCAGAGCCTCTTATGATTGATGGGAAAGGCACTGCCAATTCAGCAGAGCTTGAGAAGCAGCCACAGGACCACTTCGTCCAGCTAGGAGCCATGAAATGTGAGACCCACTTGTCCGCCCTGCTCATCCTCATGTTAACTTTGTCAGACAAATGAGCTTTCACTGTTACACGTCCCAGCAGCTCTGTTAGCAAGTAACCAGATTTGAAAAAATATTCTTTCTAATTTTGGATTGGTAAACAAAAGAACAGAAAAATCAGATTATTTTAGCTTTCAAAATAAGTCCTGCTGTTGCAAAAAGCATGGAGTGCATGAGGTGATTTTTTTATCATAAGGTTTTCTTTGCAGAGATTTTTATCAAGATAAAATTCTATTTTTCTGTCCTTCAAAATGTATCTATAGATGTTGTTTCTATCTATTCATAAATGTATGAATGATATACAAAAAAGGACTACTGGTAAATTGTAACTTTTCTTTAATCTGTTTTAGGGAGATATGGGACCTCCGGGACCACCAGCTTTAACTGTAAGTGTTCTTGAAATCAAAATTTAAAATTGAAATTTGTCATCTTATCTATTGTTTGTGCTATATCATGATTAAACTAGAATTTAAACCGTACAGCATTTAAGAATTGAAAATGATCATACCGCATATCTAGCCAAACCTCCACATTTTAAAGATGAGGCGCCTGCCCACAGCAGTGAAGTAGTTGATCTGAGGTCATCGTAACTCTTAGGGGCAGTTACTGGAAAATCAACTGGAATCAACACCTACCCTGAGCAATTCCCTCTATCCTCCATATCAGGGGTCCTCAAACTTTTAAACCGGGGGCCAGTTCACTGTCCCTCAGACCACTGGAGGGCAGGACTGCAGGCCCCGGGACGAGTTGGCTGCTAAGCAGGACAGGCAGTGGCAGCAAAAACACCCAGTGGGCTGGATAAATGTCCTGGGCAGGCCACATGTGGCCCAGGGGGCTGTAGTTTGAGGACACCTGCTCCATATGGCTCATGACTTAGTCCCTTGAATGTTTGATTTGATTATACATTCTTTTGTATGAAAAGTATTTTTTTACTCTATCATGGTTTGGAGTGATCATATAAAATTAACATCACATTTAAAGGAAATGGGAGCAGAGACAGTTCTACTTTAAAAATTATAAAAGAAGAAAACAAAATAAATGGGTAAAAATAGCTACCTATTAAGCTGGTTGTTACATACCTCCTCCCAGAACTGTCTAAGACCACTGTTATTTCACTACTTGATTTTTTCTAAGATTTTCAAATGATAAAGTGATGGTACCTCAGTAACAGAGTTATGAGAAATCTTTCTAATATGGACGTAACGAGAGTGTTCCCAATGAAATGGTTCATCATTCATTAAGCAGCTAACATAAACATACATTGTGTTGATATTTAGATATAATTTACTATCACAGATTTTCTTCATAGGCCATTAAAGATTCCATTGTTTATGGAAACTATGATTTCTTTCTTCCCACTTAGAACATTCTTTTAGATTGTTGGAGAAGTCTGGCTTTCCTTTGAAATCCAACTTAATATGTGGTAACACAGGACTACCTCTTTCAGTTAGGGGAGGCACACTAGTAAAACTAAACTAAGATTAAAGCCTGCTTGGTGGCTGGGCGCTGTGGCGGGTGCCTGTGGTCCCAGCTACTTGGGAGGCGGAGGCAGGAGACTCGCTTGAGCCCAGGAGTTGGAGGTTGCTATGAGCTGTGATGCCATGGCACTCTACCCAGGGGTATAGCTTGCGGCTCCGTCTAAAAAAAAAAAAAAAAAAAAAAAGCCTGCTTGGTTAAATGAAAGAGATTAGGGCTACAAAGGTGCCTTTAATTACAGTCTTAACCCGACCATTCTAATCCTCCTGTGCGCTTAGGTGTCTGAATGCTTCTCCAGATTTAATA
>CAUYQV010091874.1:0-18908 GCA_963574575.1 Galagoides demidoff
AAATATCTTTGTTGTAATTTGATTTTTGGTCTTCTGGATATATACCTAATAAAGGAATTATAGGATCAAATGGCAGGTCTCTTTTTAGTTCTCTCAGTGTTGAAAATGTTTTCTTGCTTTTCAACCACTTATTGCTTTCAACCACTTATTACATTTTCTTACCTAACCCACATCAAGATGCCCTTAAGGTCACAAATGACTGATACCTCCATGCTGCAACCAAATATTCAAATGTTTTCCAACAAAAAACATATAACAAAATGATAGTTAACTTTAAAATTAATAAATATTTTCATTTTTGAAAAATTGCACAGTCATTGTATTTTTCATATTTTTTTCATTTTTGAAATTATTAAGCATGTACTGGAATAATGCGCATTTGAAGTATATCTAGTTGAAATTTCTTGAATGTGGCCTTAGTTAATTAATGCAGCCTTCCAACATGGAAAGGTTCCCCACTCCTGCACTAAGTCCTATTTCATACTTCCTCCAGATCCCATCTCAGAGGGTTGAGTGAAAACCAGGGCTGAATTCCATACTTTCTGTACTATTATCTGTATTTCCTTGTGGGCTACCTTTCTACAATAATTTCTATTTCTCAGTGTTTCTAGAATCAATCTTGAGCCTTTTCTTTTGGCTTCTTTTCTATGCCCTCTCAAGATGATTTTACTATATTTTAAAACTGTCTGTATCTTTAACTACTACTCACAAGTTGTTGACTCATAGAGAAAATGACTTCAGATCACATGTGTCCTCTGAGTTAGGGTCCTCTATTATTCACTACCCAGACCCCATTCTCTTGGGTGTTCCTTCGCCTTCTCAAAAACAACACTCTTTAAACTAAACTCATTAGTCTCCTTTCTGTTTCACCTGCTCCCCTACCTGCTTTAGGGAAGAGGCTATCTGACTTCAGCAGGCACAAACTGAAGAATTAACATGGATTGAAAACATTTCTAATGTTTGTGGTCCACACGCAACACTAAGAAAGGCAACTCAGTGAATGTGCCTGTCTCTACTCGGTCACATGAGCTGGAAATCTTGGAGTCACCCTGGGCTCCTCCCTTCTGCTTAACCCACAATTCAAAGGGCTACTGTGTCCTATTGATTCTACTTCCTTTTTTGTGTCTGAAATCAATCCCTTTCTGTTTTCACTGCTGCTCCCTTCATTCTTTCCTAGGTAATCCCAGCCTACTCCTTTCTCCTTGGCTCCCTCCAATCCACTGTTTGCCATGCCACCAGAGTAATCTCTCCAGAATGCTAATACTGATGACTGTTTCACTTCTCAAAGTTTTCAGGGACTCTGTATTTAAAGGAGAAAGGCTAAATTTCTTAATGTAGCATATGAAGTCTTTTGTTGTCAGGCCCCAGAATATGCATCTACCTTTACCCCTTTTGTCAATCCTTTATTTCAAGCCATGTTTCCAGCACATCAAACCATGTTTAAATCTGAACATGTTTTACTCTGTGTTCTCCATGCTGTTGGACGGGCTGATGATTTGCTCCAATCGCCCTTTGTTTTCTTTGGCTAAGTTTCTCTCTGTCATCAGTGAACCAAGTCGAGCATTTTCACCTTGGGGAAGCCTTACATGACCCTTATTGACTCAGTTAAAGATTTCTCTGTAGAACCCCGTCTCTATGGACACTAGAGAATTTATCACATAGTATTGCATTTATTATGTTACTTCTTTAAAACTAGAATGAAATTTTCTCTAAAGCCTTGATTATGTCTTCCATTTATGTATGTTCAGTACCTGCCTCCATGTCTGGCATGTAGTAGACATTCTAAAGATGTTTGGAAAAAATGGTCAAATGTTTTTAAACAATTTGGGAAGAATTTAGCCATGATTCATATCACCAGGCCCTTTCTCCAACATAGGTGACTTTCATGCCTTAGCAATGGGAGGTTTATACCAGTTTCATTTAGGTCCTCCCAGGATGGGGAGGTATAAGTGAAAATCAATTTATTACCTACTGACTCTCCCCACTAATGTTCTTTAACCAGGTCCAAGTTTCTGGGGCCAGCAAACAAAGCAGGTGTTCTATTGCTGAGATCAAAAGTCAAGCCATGACTCCAAGATGATTTTAAGATATGGATATTAAGCCTAATTTTTACCAAATCAAATGGAAGTTTCAGGGAAGCTGCTTTCAACTCAATAAAATCAGTTGGATTATCTGGAGCAAGAGCTCCAAGTAGTGAACAAAGTTCTTGTCTCTAGAACTTATGTAGAAGCCAGGCTATTATAAGAGTGAGTGTGAGGGTAAATGACCAATTTAATTATGCAAATATTTTGTAGGCATCTCTATGCTATCCTGTTTCATATTAAATGTGGTCATTCAGTCCACATTCAACAGGCAATTCCTGAGCAATTATAAAAAGCCTGTAATTGTACAGAAATAAACAGGACACTGTCTCTGTCACCGCAGAGACCAGCATATAAACAAACAACCTAGCCTTCAGAAGTCCCTTGCTGGCAATTTCTCAAAATCCTCCTCTGCATCAAAAGACTAAGAACAGAGGGTTGGGAGTCAGTATGAAAGAAACCTTTGTTTCCTGTTGTGAAAGAAAAATTTCCTTAAGAAAAGGTGACATCCTTATGCACTGTTGGCAGGATTGCAAACTAATACCGCCTTGTTAGAAAGAAGTATGGAGAATTCTCAAAGAACTAAAAGTTGACCTTCCATTTGATCTCACAATCCCATTAGTAGGCATCTACCCAGAAGGAAAAAAATCATATTACCACAAGGATATTTGCACTTGAATTGCGGCTCAATTCATAATCACAAAAATGTGGAAACAATACAAGTGCCCATTTACACATGGATGGATTAATAAGCTGTGATATATATATATATATATATATATATATATATATATATATACACACACACACACACACACACCATGGAATACTATTAAACCATAAAAAGATGGAGACTTAACATCTTTTGTATTTACCTGGAAGAATTTGGAGAACATTCTCTTAAGTAAAGTATCTCAAGAATAGAAAAACAAACATCCCATGTACTCAATACTAAGTTGAAACTTGTAGATTCAGAACTATAGGCCTATATGAGACAAAAACACAATTAGATTCAAGAAGTGGTGAGGGAGAAAGGGGCACAGTGAATTCCTACCAATGGATACAAGGTAAGGGTATGTGGCACGCTACTGGGCAAAGCGCTCAACTACAACGGGGACTTTACCTTACAAACAGAAATAACATAACCTGATTATATGTACTCTAATTTTAATCTGGGGGAAAAAAGGTAACATCTGTAGTATTTTAAGTGAGGGAAACCTTTTTTTTATAAAGAATTTTAAAGGGTAGATGTGTTTGCTTGGCTACAATAAAGGTGTGTTTAGAGAAGGCCATATTCACAGGACAGAAAGCTAGTGGGGGTTCTGTCCAACAATGCCTTTGGGAAGAGGTCTCTGTGGAAGGAACTATCTCAATGCAGAACTAGACTTGGAAAAGCCCAAGAAATGAGGTCAATGTCTTTATGAGGGCAGCCCCCACAGAACTTTGTGTTCAAGTGAGGACGGAATTTAGCAAGAAGACCACAGTGTAGGGACATAGCAACTCACTTTGGTTAATAGAGAATTGTGTCATCTGTGATGGAATACTACTTTAGATGTTAAAAGTGTACTATTCCCCTGGTTTGAAAACCATTTTGCAAATGAAGTTAGTTTACTCTATGAGAGAATGTGAAATGGTTAATTTAAATAAAAGAGAAGAAAGTGGAATAATTATTATGTTTCTCAACCTCATACCCAACATGTGTTTATTTATGATTTTTTTCCCCAGAGAGCTATAATTCTATTGTTTTATCCATATAACAGATTAATGTAGCTGACGAGTTGGCTGCAGATTCTCTAAATAGAGCATTCCTTGAATATGATATTACCCATTCAAACATCTGGTGTTTTCAAGATATTTCTGGAGGCAGAGTTGCTCTGTTTCCTCCTACGCTGAGGTGCAGGACATGTCTAAGAGTTTCCAGTGTTGTTGTCTTCTGAAGGAAGCTGTGTTCTGAGCACCTATGAGTGATCTGATGTTGGAAAGCGAAGAACTTCTGTTTGTCTGCAACTGGGCCCAGAGGGATGGGCAGGGCTACTGTCCCTCACTATGGCACTACAGAGAGAAGGGAGTAGAAGCCAGGTTCTTTTGAACTCAGGAAGTCTCAAAATGAGATTATTTTGAAAAGGGGAACTTTGGTTTTTAAAAATTAATAATGAATTTTAACTATCATGTGTTGCGACCCATCAGGCCTCTATGGCCCTGGTCTTCATCACTGCAGGAAGGAACCAGGCATGACAAGGATTAGAAGTACAAGCTTATGGGAGGCGGGCTAGCCCTTACTTGCAGGGTAGCCCCAAGCAACCTCCACATCAGCCTTTTATTGAGACCATACAACACAGGTGAGGGGAGTAATTAATAAATGACTACATGCTGAAGGCTCGGGCTCTTTCACAAGGAACTCCTGTGGACAAATGGCCCGAGGGTCCACCCCTCAGCTGCAGATCATCTTGCTCAGATGTCATCTGGCTCTTGGCGTCCCCTACAAGCATGCATCTCCAGAACCTGGGAGTTTGGCTGAGTGGGATCCTGGGAGTCTTGATGAAGATCAATTATTTTAGAACTTCTTACGGAATTCAGAGGGTGGCACGATATCACTCAGTCTTCGTGGGGGTCTCCCTCAGTCAGCTGGGAGACCTCCTAAGTGAGGTGTCCTTCTCTTAAAGAACATCCAGTTAAGAAGGGGAGGTGTTATGATTATTCACCCTCTGCCTAGTGCTGGGGGCACTGACCTCTTTCTGCACTCAGGTCACTGCAGCTTGGAGAAATCTGGGAATTGAGTTCAGCTTCCAGATGGATTATTTGTAAGATCCAATTCACACAATTTCAGTAATTTGGATTATAGTATACTGGTAAAATCTTCAGAGGAAGCAAATAGTATAGTATTATATATTTGTTAGTTATTGTCCTACAGATAATAGTATTAGCACATATTGAATTAATCACAAATCACCCAATTAATGAGCACTACAATTTAGAGGGAGAGCCCAGATATCTCTTGCTGTTGTCCTCTACTATGCCAAAAGATGAAGGGGTCTTCAGGGTACTGCATGGAATAATAATCTGGCTGTCTGTGCCCATCCTCTCAACGTGAGAGGGAAGAACTCAGTAGAATAGGTTCAAGATGGAGTGTCTTCTGGAGAAAGTACTACCTTTTTTGATTGAATTTTGGCCTTATTTTGGGATTTAGCTTAAGAATCCTATTCCCAAAGAAGAAATTATTCCATTAATGGTGGATTCTTGAATTTTCCAGGGCATATAAGAGCTGTTGTCAGGGAACTCAGGGATTTGAGTTTCACTCAGGCTGGGATTGCAATTGCCAATCAAGCAATCACTTCACTCCTCTGGGTTCTCATTCCGTGATCTGTAAGGGAAAGATGGTTAAATTGGGTTCTTTACTTGATCTTGATCCAAAACTTTATTCTTTTTTGGTGCCAATTCACTTTGCTATCATTCACTCAGGCAGCAGATATTTATAGGCTACTTAGTTTACTTGTTAAGTACTATGTGAGGTTGTGGGATCAGCCATAATGGTGAATAGCAGAATCTAGGTCCCAAGGAACTTAACATGAGTACTTATATGGGGAGTGAGGAGCAATAATCAACATAGGTAAATAAACAACAACCATCATACAATGTGATGCAGAATAATCTTTGGGATGCCTAGGGAGCTTTGAGAACTCAAATGAAGGATACCTCACGTAACCTTTGGGAGTGGGTGCAGACACAGCTGGCTTCTAGGAGGCAATGACACTCAAATGGAGCCCTGAGAGAGTTCTGCTGAGTAAGAGAACGAAGGGTGAGAACTGTATTCAGAGGAAATCATTTGCACAAGGGCTTCAAAAGGGGGAGAGAGAACATCAATAATATGCTCCCAGGACTGGAGAGACTTGAGCATGAAAACCACAGTGTAGAGAAGAGGGGTGAGGGGCCTCGCAGAAGACAGCCGGGAGTACAGTGAGGGCAGGTCATGAAGTGCAGTGTACTTTGAACCTGGGAGTTTGGATCTTACTCTGAAGGTTGGTGGAGAGACAGGGGCTTTTGAAACAGGGCAGGGAAGCAGTCGGTGCTTTGTGTTAGATCTCTGGCTGGACTGTGTGAAGGTAGTAGAGGGGCAGGAGGGCCTGGCTGGGGAACACTGGGTGGGAGGGTGAAACCAGGGAAGATGCTTTCGTTTCTTGACAGGGCCACCCGCTGTGTAATTGGAGTTTTCCAGGCTGGTGGATGTGGATCCTGAGACTGTTGAGCTACAAGTGAGTAATGAGAGGGTACCAGATGCTGTTCTGTGAACTCAGCCCCCTTTGCGAGGGCCTCAGCAGGCAGAGGAACTGCTCACTGCCTCTTCTAACCGGGGCACTAACCGAGGCCCGTTCCCTGTCCAGATTGTGACTGGCATTTGCAGGCTCACCAGGAGCAGAGAAAGAAGAGCCAACTCCCTTCCAGGTTGGTGGGAAGGAGCTGAGGCTCCACAGGGCACCATCAGTCAGGATTTGCTCATTGACTGGCTGAGTTGTCCAAATGGGTCCATATGCCCCATAATTCCTGTCCACACCCTTGGATGACCTTGGAACTCTCAGCTTTTGCTTTGTTGCCTCATAAGATACCTGGATTTACCAAAAAACGTGCAGACTCCTCTTTTCTTAGGCGAGGACATCTTATGCAGTCTTGCAAAGGGTGGTGGGGCCCTGGATGAAAGGCCTACCAGAGGAGAAAGATGCCTACGAGGGGAAATAGCCTCTGCCAGCTGTCTCCGCCCCTCTGAGCCCAGGTAGACAGAAGTAACACGTATGTGTAAGATAACAAATGCTTGGCAGCTATACCACTTCCCAATTACACATGCAGAACAGAAAGCTTAGTAGGGATGGGAGGTCGAGGGACTAGGGTTGCCAATCTCTCTCTCCAGAAGAATCCATGCCTATACCTCCTTTTTGCTGTACTTTGACTCTGAGCTGGAGGCATCTCCACAGCTGTTAGTCCTCGAAGAGCCTGTGCAAAGCCCCTGGCAGGTCTGTGCTGTCAGAGGGCCTCTATGGATGTGTTACTGTGGATTGCACTTTGCCCGGTATCATTCCTGCGTATAACTGTGTGTGTGACCCTGTCAGCAGGTGGTAATTCCTTGAGAAAAGCAGACGTGCTTATCCACCCTGGTTTGTCCAGAAGCACTAAAGCTGGGCATCTTGCACCCAGCAGGTATCCCTTGAGGTGCTTCCTGACATAAAAGGGTGTATGTGTGTGGGTTTGCTCACTCAGGTCCTAGTCAGCATCTTCTGTCACCACTCATGTGATTGAAATTGTTAGATTCTAACATTTGGCTGTCTCCTGAGATAAGGGAGACCCCAGATGCAGAATAATTTCTGGGGTGTTCCTTAGACATGAATGGGTCTAAGGCAAGCACAGTTTCTTGTATTTATAATGGACTTGGACCATATTATTCATCATATCCTAACAATGTCCCACACTGGGTGCTCCCCATACACTAGGTCTGTGCTGAGGGCTTCCCATCCACTACCTCTGTTAATGCTCATGCAACCTGTGAAAGTGTTGTCATTATTTTTTGTATGAAGTCACCTAGGTATCTGAAGGCTATGTCATTTACTCAAGGTCAGCTAGTCATGCTAGCGCCAGGATCTGGATCTGTCTGACTCAGTGGCTCAAACGCTTTTCATGACACAGTTTCACTGGTTGTGTTGGGTCCTAGGCAGGTGGACCTGTGTCTTTGGAAGCCTTATTGAGCTGGAGGACCGAGTACAGGCATGTATGTGAAGGTGTCTTCCTAGAAAATGAGATAGCAAGCAGAGGGCTACTACAAATTCCCTCCTTCTGCCCCAAGGATGGGGACAGATGGTGTCTAGATATGATTCAGAAAGAGAGGGAAGAGAGATATGATTCTAGAAGAGGGGCCCTTTCTGGACAGGATAACCAAAAACGAAAGCGTGTTATGTGTCTGTGCGTGGGCTGTGTGGGTGAGTGGATGGTGTTAACTGCACATGTCTAGGGTCTCTGGCTGATGGCTATAGAGATGTTGACAGCAACCATGAAAACTTGATGAGTAGACTCTGAGTAAGATGACCTGAATAGGTGGTACCTAGCCCCTACCTAACAGTCACACCTGAGCTACTGCTGGTAGGACAAGTGCATTTGGGAGTCTACAGGTACAGTCTGGAGCAGAGATGCTGGTCCCCTGGATGGCTGACTTAGACTGTGCAGGGGATAGGGAAGAGGGGAGAAGGAGCAGAAGGGAGGAGGTCTAGAAGTAAGATCGTCTAGAAACAACATAGCTAAGGCAATCAAAGAATCACACATTACTGTGTTGACATATTCTGTGTTTCAGCTTCTGAGTCTTTACAGACTACCGATAGAAACATTCCTTTCTCCTGGGGTCTTGGGTGCGTGGAAAAGACAATATTCTCAAATGCTTTTGAAGGTTAACACAGCTGTGTGAACCCAAGGGGTTATTATCATAATGTAGCAATTTTTCCTCTGCCGACAACACTGATATTTTCTTGTGAAGAATTGGAAGCATACATTTCCAAACATCTTGAAGCTTTGTTGGAAAAGTAAAAGGTGCTCTTCAGCGTCACGTCTGTAATTCTAGTGAATGTTCCCCTTCCTTTCCCTGCAAAGGTTCTCCTGGTCTGGGCTTTGGAAGGTGAGGGTAGAATTATAGAACTGAACATGTAGCTTTGATGTATGTGTTTTAGTGATTTTTCCTTGGTGGGAAAGAGGGGAGATTTTTGTTTGATAAGGATCTGGAACACAAAACCTCAACCCCAAGTAAAGGCATTTTCCTGGTAATGTTAGACATTGTTTTTTAGAAATCTCTGCCACTGGAAGAAGAAATAGCTGGAATTTGGGGCGGGGGGGGGGGTCTATCTACCATCAGCATTAAATTGTCTGCTTCTGTCTGCATGGTGAGCATACAGTAATCCTTGTCTCTCCAGAGGGTTTAATTTATCCAGTGAGGCTGAGTGGTCACTTTGAGGTTTGGCTCTTACATGATCAAGGCCGTGATGACAGGGAGAAAACAAAAAGATGTATTGTGGTCATGCAGCAGAACAAATGGTTATAGCCCTACCTGGCTTCACTACGCCACTCCCTGTAACAAAACAAGTGCTGGGAGAATTGATCTGTTTACAGAGAGACAACTTTCCAGTATAATGACCCATTCCTGGCTCGCCGCATACCCTAGACTCATTAAATCCATTTCAGTCTTTCTTCTTTGTTAGAAAATCTCTCAAAAGCACTACTGACTGAAAAAGCCTCAAATTAGTAACTTGGCTTTTGAGAACCTGCGTTATTTGGTCAGTATCTGCACAGCTCATTTAGCTGATTTCAGTTACAGAAAATTGCACAAGGCAACTTTACAAAACAAATAAATTTGAAACAAACCTTTTGATTGGATTTTGATGGAATTTTTTTCAAATGGCATCTCTGATTCTGAAGTCCCTTTCAGACTAAACGAACTCCACAGTTTTGGACGGCGGTAGTTACAGAACTCAGGGCTTATTTATGCTAGTTCTTAGGCGTAAACACTCATCGGTGGTTTTGGTCTGAAATCTTTAATTTGTCCTCCTTTTTGGTAGAGTTCTGTAATTAGCAGACTTCAGACCTGGGTTTTGGGGTAAGAAAGCTATGCTTCCGAGATGTGGACTATCTTTTTTTTTAGTGTTTGGGATTCATTGAGGGTACAGGGAATTAGGTTATACTGATTGCATTTGTTAGATAAAGTCCCTCTTATAATTTTGTCCTGCCCCCAAGAGGTGTGCCATACCTCATGACTCCCTCTCCACTTCCCTCCCCGCCGTGCTTCTACCCCCCACCTTGTATAAGGTCATCTACTGTCTTCATATTAGAATTGAGTACATTGGATTCTTGCTTCTTCATTCTTGTGATGCTTTAATAAGAAGAATGTGTTCCACCTCCGTCCAGTTTAATACAAAAGATGTAAAGTCTTCATCTCTTTTAATGGCTGACTAGTATTCCCTGGTCTCTGTATACCACAGCTTGTTAATCCTGGGTTGGGGGGCATTTAGGTTGTTTCCACAATTTGGCAATTGTAAATTGAGCTGCGATAAACAGTCTAATCCAAATGTCCTCATGATAAAATGATTTTTTATTTCCTCCTGGGTAGATGCCCAGTAATGGGATTGCAGGATCAAATGGGAGGTCTAATTTGAATTCTTTGAGGATTCTTCATACTTCCTTCCAAAAAAGGTTGTAGTCCCACCAGCAGTGTAAAAGTGTTGAGATGTGCAATATCTTGAAATAAAGTTTTGTGTAAAGATTACTATAGGCTGTGTCTTAATTATTCTTTTATAATCATTAAATTGATCCTTAGCTAAGATGTGGTTATACAGGAATGGCCTGCATGTGAACTTCTGTCCTTATGTTGATTCAGTCAGTTCAGTAAGAGGCGACACTATGAAAATTAAAACTTTGGTGCTTCAGAGACATCATCAAGAAAGTGAAAGGACAGTCCACAGAATGAGAAAATAGTTCGCAAATCATATGTCTTTTAAGGGATTTAAAACAACTCAATTACAAAAAGATAAATACCCTAATTTTTTAAAATGGGCAAAGTATCTAAATAGACATTTTTCCTGAGAGATATACAAATGGTCAATAAGCAAATGAAAATCACCACGCGATGCTACTTGACACCAGGATGTCTGTAATAAAAAAGAGAGATGACAGGAAGTGCTGGCGAGGAGGCAGGCAACTCAGAACCTGTAAAGTCTGCTGATAGAAATAGAAAACGAGGGTTTTATGGTTAATCAGATGGTTAAACATAGAGATTGCCATATGATCCAGCAATTCTGCTACTAGGTATATACTTACATGAGATGAAAACAAGTATCTACCAAAAATTTGTGTACAAATGTCAGAATAGCATTTTTCATAACAGTGACTACAACCTATTAAATGTCCATTAGGTTGAATGGATAAACAAAACGTGATATATGAAATAGTATTCAGCCATAAAAAGGAATGACAGACTGCTACATGCTACAGCACAGATAAACCTTAAAATCATTATGCTAAGCAAAAGAAACGCATTACAAAGGCCCCCATTCCATTCACATGAAATTTAAGAAGAGTTGGGTGAATTCTATGACATGTGAATTATATTTTGATAAAGCCGTTAAAAAATGCATCTATGATATATCTCCATATCCTTTTCATGTCCATTTTTTTTCTCTCTCAGCAGGAGAAAGGGTCATTTCTTAAAATTATTTAAAAAATCAATTGGAAATCTTGAAGGAGAAAAATCCAAGAATTATATGTGAAACCCATGAAGTTCAAACTTGCGATTTAATGAAACAAAATCAACTCTGGAGTTGGGTGAGATTGCACAGAGAAATTGTTTTTTAATGCTTTCTGCTTTTAAGATCAAGGAAAAAAATTGTGCAGGAAATGAGATAGTTAAATAATCCTTGTAAATGGCCCAAGCAGGTAGCGCACAGACTTGGAAGTGAAAAAGAAAGAAAAACAAACAGAGAGGAAAAGACCCGTTTCTAACGTGCAAGGAGCCTTTGAATCTGATGTTTTTGTTCTCCTGGATTCAGGTTTGTGGCGACTTTCTGTGGACCTGTTTGTCCTTAGGAGATAAAGAATCAAAGCTCTGCCCACAGCCTCTCTCCCTAAAACTGTACGTGACGGATGGTTTTATGTGTCGGCTGCCTGTATAGTGTGTTTGGGATGGAAATCGTTAAAATGAAAATATCCCAGAGTCTACAGGCTGAGGCAGCATTGGAAAGGGTCCAGCCGCCCTGTGGCGCATGCACAAAAGAGATGTTTAAAGCAAGGCTTTATTGTGAAAGAAAACCCGAAGGGAAAATGTTTTAAAATTCTTGAAAAAGTCTTTGTTTGGCACATGAAAGTGAAACGGCTGAGGGAAGGTGAAGTTAGAGGCAGCCGAGCCTAAACTTCAGGGAAGTTACTTATTTTCTGTTGTCTGGATGGTCTTCCTCATTGGATCACTGTTCCTCACTACTTTAGCAATTGAGTACGGAGAAAAAGGAAGCTTGGGAGAAAATGGAGGGCGGTCCCCATCAATGAATTGAATTTAAATAGCACCAGGTAGGTGCAAAGAAACCATCCAGTAGAACAATCCATTGGAAACCTGCTCTACTTGTGACTTGAGGCAACTGGAATTTTTGCCCCCTCATCCTCTCTATCCGGTGTTACCTGTGTGTTCTTAAAGACCTCCGTGAAACACAAGCCCTTCACAGGCAGAGCCCAGAGCATCTTGCCCTCTGCTTCCTCATCTGGCTTATCTGTGCTATGTGTTTGTTGGCGTATTGTTTTATTAATCGGTGCTGATTTTCTGCGTGCTAATCCTGGGTGCTTGCAGATATTGATGTTAATTAGTGTTTTATTAAAAAAAAAAACCCAAATAACAAAACCCTTCTGGTTTGAGGCAGTCTTTGGAATGTGTACTTTTACTAGTAATTAAATAGACCCCCCCACCTGGGGTGACCTTTCATAGCATTAAAAAAACAACTTAGTTTGGTGTTAACACCTTTTATGCTGTAGATGTTTCTATAAGAGAATCAATACCAAAATTGTAGGAAATCCAAGTGGCCTCTTAAATACTACTTGCACGTGTTGAAATAGTTGTCCACAGGTTATGCTTTTAGTCTTGGAAAACAGACAGCAGGAGGGATCCCACTGTCTCCTTCCTGCCAGAACTCAGAATCAGGTGTGTACCCCACGATCACATCGATCACATCATCAGATATGCCTCAGGTTTCTGGTGTACCTAGCACCTGTGGGTAGGAAATTAAATCTGGAGGAGGGTCCAGAGAACTTGAATTCTAGACATTGTCAAATTCTAGACTTTGATCTTGAACAAGGCTCTTAATGTTTTTTGAATCTTGGTTTCCCCTTTTGAAATGGGATTGATCCAGATAAACTCTCCCATCCATTCTAGCTCTCAGATTCCATTGTTCTGGGATTTTTTTTTTTTTTTTGAGACAGAGTCTCACTCTATTGCCCTTGGTAGAGTGCTGTGGTGTCACAGCTCATAGCAACAATTTTTTAAATTGTTTTTTATTAACTCATAACTTTGTACATTGATGCATTTATGGGGTTCAGGATACTGCTTCGATATACCATGTGAAATGTAAGAATGTTATTTTTAGTAGCACAGTAGGTCCTTGAGTAACAAACATCATTTTGTTCAATGTTTTATTGTAATGTAGGCAAGGAAAACAATCGATTCCTGGCTGCAGAGTTTGTGTGTTCTCTCCATGTCTTCTAGGGTTTTCTCCAGATGCTCTTGTTGCCTTCCACATCCCAAAGATGTACAGCAGAGGTGAACTGTCACGTCCAGATGTTCCCAGTGAGTGAGCGTGAGTGTGTCATCAGTGCGGCCAGTGATAGAGCTGCCTTCTGTGCGGGGTCAGTTTCCGCCTTGTACCGTGAGTTACCAGGAAGGCTCTGGCCACCTATGATCCTGAACTGAAATAAGTAGGGTATTTTGTTCTGAAACTGGATGGAAAAATACCAATTATTATAAAAAGAATTCATAAAGTATACAATAATCCTACAAATCCACGGCAGTAAACCACGCAGTGCCAAAGTGCTCAGGGAGCCATTACGTCTGTTATTGTTTATTTTTCAACTGTGTGGTTGTAGGAGATGCTCGTTGCATTTTTTGCCTTCCAAATATTTATTCCTTGATTTAATTCACGACTCTACAGTTATCATAGTTCGCTGATTCAACAAAAATTGGGTAAATGACTATGTCACTTGTTTTTTATTTTTTTTATTTTTTGAGACAGAGTCTCACTATGTCACGCTGGGTAGAGTGCTGTGATGTCACGCTCACATCAACCTCAAGCTCTTGGGCTGAAACGATTCTCCTGCCTCAGCCTCCCAAGTAGCTGGGACTATAGGTGCTATTTTTTGGCTGGAGTTGTCATTGTTGTTTGGCAGGCCCAAGCTGGGTGTATGTGGCCAGTGCCCTAGCCTGTTACTTGTTTTTATTAATCTTTCTTAAATAAATTTTATAGCTCATATTTATTTCAATATTTAATATTAGAAATGTTTACATCTTTATTTAGAAGATTGGTGAAGTTTTTGTGTGACCAGAAATATGCAGTAGGAACTTAACTCTTATTTGTATCCTTTAGCCTGTAGTAAAGACGGGTTTGTTGTATGTTGTCTTGCTTAAAGTTGCAGTTTCTGAGAACTTACTGATGACATTCGGTGAGGATTTACTGTAATTGAACTGAACCTTGCACATTAATTTTCATTCTATTAGCGAAATAGTCTGTGACTCTTATAAATTTCACCCACAAACAAGTTACCCACCAAAGCCAACTGTGAATCTCCTTCTCAGTTATCAAGCAGTTATTGAGCATTCAATATGTGTTCACACTATTCTAGGAACTCTAGGGTAATGGTAGAAATTTAAAGCTTAGTCCAATTAAGTAAACAAACAGGTGTTAATTGCATGTATAGTAGGGTTCAGGAAGGAGGAAAAATAGAAAGTACTTTAAGTTAGAGAAGGCTCCAGCAGGCATGGGACACAGGAGTTGACCTCTGCTAAGCTGGGCAAGGTAAGAGCTTTCTAATAGGAGGATGGGAGAAATTCACATAAGCAAATGAATGGAAATGGTACCAACTTTGCCATGACTGGAGGGGGTTTACTGACACAAATGAACCACATTGCCTTGGCACACCACCTGGTGTTTAGACCGGGGACAATGGCCAGCACAAACAAGTTATTTTGAAGAAATTCATAGGGAGTACATGCAGGATGAATCCTTACATTCCGATATTACTTTCTGTATGGAACATTCTGGATGCATGCTCTTCTTCCATTTATTTTATAAGCATTGGGTTGCAATTAAGATAATATTTGTCAAGAAAACCTAAAATATATGAGCCTTCTTCCTTTTGAGGTCCAAAATGGAGATACAATGCAGATAGTGGTCTTTTAAAAACATAAGGCATAGGGCATAACTTTATTTCTGTGCTTGCAACCTTCTTCTGGACTTCTGTCTTCACTTTGATATGGGAAAAACTTGAAAGTCATCACTTTCATCCTTTTGAAAAGAAAAAGCTGGACATGCTGGCAACCAGTGATTTTTCTTAGATGTATCAGAGAACTGAGGTTTCAGGACAAACGGCTGCTATGAAATCTGGACAGACAAGCACGTTCAGAGAGCCATAGCTAACATATGTTTCCCTCAAGCAGAAGCTACTGAAACCGTAATCTGGTAGGAATGCGTATGTAGTAATTTTGAAGTATAGCTAGAAGCTGACTGTGGACTACGTTGGGAGTGGGAAACCCTTGGGGGGCCACAGTCTGAAGGGAGGTTCACTCTTTCACAGGATTCACCCCCAAGAATCTCCCAGGTTCTCATGGTGGAGATGTGAGAGAGATCTCATCGCTCCACCAGAAAGAGGGGCAGAGCAATCTTTGGGAACTACACCTGAGCGCCTCATCCACATAAGATAAGACCTATTCTCTAGGGCAAAAGGTTTGTGATATCCTGCTGAGCTAAGGGCATTTCACGCCCTCCAGTTTCCTCTGGCTCTGCTGTCTCACTTAAGATTGAAACAGGGAAACATACTAGGAGCCAAGTTTCAAGGAAATAGATTGAAAATCCTATAATCAAGAAAAGTAAAGAACAGGAAGAAAGAGAAGCTGTACCTATGGGCAAACACTGTGAAGATCACAAGGTGAGATGGGCCAACCAGAAGGCCAGTGAAGTTCAGATGGAAAATTATAGAATGCTCCACTGTCCCCACACGTTACTACTAAGTCAGGAACAGTGGGTGATAACTGGAAGAGCTGGAAGACACAGACTCCTTCTGAGGAAGAGAGAGCACTTAGCAAGGCCAAAGTCAAGGGTAAAGCCAAAAACAAGGGTGCCAGAAGAAATCAAAGCCTTTGGCACCTGCGGCTACAGCAAATATTGAGCGTGCCCAGCTCCTAGCCAGATTGTATAAATCCTCACACTAAGACCTACTTAGCTCAGTTAATATTACCTAATACATTTGAAACCTTTAACAAAAAATTTCAGTGCATGCCAGAAGTCAAGAGAAAAACAGTCTGAAGAAACAAAGCAATAATCAGAATGATACTCAGAGAGGACACAAAATACTGAAATTATAAAATAGAGAAGTTCAAATAACTAACATTAATATATTAAGATCTCTAATAAAAAATAGACAACACATAAAAGCATGGGTTATGAGGCCAGGATACCTACTCTCACTATTCAGTATAGTACTGAAAGTCCTAGCCAGAGAAATTAGGCAAGAAAAAAAAATCATCTGAATCAGAAAGGAAGCTTTCAAACTGTACCTGTTTGCAGAAAAAATTATCACATATATAGAATATCCAGATAATTCACCCCCAAAACTGTTAGAACTAATAAATAAATTCATTAAAGTTGCAGGATACAAAATCAATACACAAAAATCAATAGGGTCTCTATATAGTAACAGCAGTTAATGAGAAAAAAAAGAAGGAAACAATTTCACTTAAAATAGATAAAAAAGGATAAATATTCCTACAAATACTTAGGAATTAATTTTATCAAGGAGTTGGAAAAAAAATCTATGCACTGAAAACTATAAAACATTGATGAAAAAATTGAAGCTATAAATGGAAATTATTTATGGTCATGGATTAGACAAATTAATATTCTTAAAATGTCCATACTATCCAAAGCAATGTACAGAATTTCAATACAATCCTTATCAAAATTCCAATGACATTTTTTTTCCCCATGGAAATGAAAAATACCCTGAACTTTGTATGGTACTGCAAAAGACCCTGAATAGCCAAAGCCATCTTAGGTATAAAGAACAAAGCTGGAGAAATCACAGTACCTGGCTCGGAAATATGCTACAGGGATACAGTCGTTGGAATGGCCGTGGAAGCTCTCTGCGTGATAAGACAGCAACACAAGTCCTTGTAGCTTCGTCCACAGCCACGGGATGTACAAAACCAGGAGTCGACCCTACTGTGAACTACGGACTTTGGGGTGATAATGCGTCAGTGTAGATTCAGCAGTTGTCACGGATGTGCTAGTCTGGTGGGAGATTTTGATGATGGAGGAGGCCGTGTGTGTACTGCAGCAGAGAGGATATGAGAAATGTCCGTCCCTTCCCCTAAATTTCATTGTGAACCTAAAACGTCTCTAAAAAATGAAAAACTATTTAAGATGTTTAACAAGAGAAGATTAATCCTCCCAGTGGTGATAAAAGTCATATTTCTCCAATTAGAGTGGAGAGCAGAGAAAGTAAAACACAAGCCATGCTCAGCAGAGCACCTGTCTGCACCTGTTTTTTTATTTTTATTTTTTATTTCTCCCTCTAGGCAAAAAATAAGTCTACTTTGCCATTCCTTCTCTGGGACCTAGGACAATGCCTGCCACATAGCAGGTCCAAATAAACTCTCGTTCCATTTAATTGACAGTGCACGTCCGAGTGCCGAGTCCTCACTCACATAATGTCCCGTCTCCAAGCGATGGGAGATCCTTAGATGAGAAAGACGCCAGAGTCCTTTTTTTAGGTAATAAGCAATAGAATACAGTTTCTGAGCAAGATCTTTAAATGACCCAGGAAAATCTAGTCCCTTCTCTTCTCAGCCTTCTAAGCTAATCACATGTTAAATTTTTAATATCAGATCTTGGCACACACAGATATGTCCCAGCATCCTTATTTGATGTGGACATGTAAAAAAGAAAAAAAGAAAGGCCTTCTTCTTGTTAATAAGCTGACTCTCAGTTTCTTAAGGAAATTCTGTGGCAAAACTAGCCACTTGGGTGGGGCTGGCCCCAGAGTATGGGATCTCCCTTTATTTCAGCATCAGAGAGCTAGTAATAAAGAGTGCTTTCCCCTAACACGGCACAGCCCAGTTACTGCGTGCAGACGAGCAGCCCCTCAAACTGCAGCTTCATGTCTCCGTGTTTGTTCTGCAAGGCCCACTGAGCCCATGAATGCAGTGACTTTGTAATCCCAGATAGTCAGATTCTGCTGAAAATTCTGAACAGTAGAAACCTAAAGTAGGAGACATAGACTTTAGAACAAGTTCAATTCTTAAGCAGTTGCTAGAGTCTTTATTTTTAGTCTCACTTTGTTCTCCAGCTCAGGAGCAATGATCTTTGTAAAGTGTCTTAAGAGCCTTAAGAGTAAATAAAAGTGATAAATGTTGACCTTCGTGGTCTCCTTCCAACCCTAAAAATCTATGATTCATTTCTTCTAAAGGCCTCACATTTTTAAGGCCCAGGGAGGTTTAAATAACAAGCCAATGTAAATAGCAGGTAATGGACCCTGATAAATGCCCTGAACTGGAGAGATAGCCCAAAGAAAAAAATATATATGAGAAAATAAAATAGAGCTGGAAATGTCTTTATAGTTGCCATCAGAGATGGTAGGAAGCCTCAAAGACTGCCCCTGAGAGCAACTCAGAGCTAACCAGGTTGTTAAAAACAAGCAGATACCATTTCTTGCCTTTCCAAAATTGTTCTTTCAGAAGGTCAGTAGTTTTAACTTCACTATTTTGAGCACCTTGAAGAGGCATTAGGCAGCCAGCTGTCCTCAGCACACTGTGCTATTAAGACCTGGGTTTGCTAAAGGTGGACAGATTATTAGCAGCCCAGGAGTGAATTGTATTCTGGTCAAACGTTCAGCCTGGCAATAAGAAATTCATTTTCATAAAGGTACATGTGAATCTCTCTAAATGTAGAATATAAATGTCTTAACACAATAACTAAGAAAAAGACATGAAGGCTATGTTAACCAGTTGGATGAAAGTATTTCAAATTGTATGCAGAAACAGTACACCATACCCCCTGATAATAT
>CAUYQV010091876.1:0-38147 GCA_963574575.1 Galagoides demidoff
GGCGCCAGCCACGTACACCTAAGGTGGCAGGTTCGAATCCCCAGCCCGGGCCCGCCAAACAACAATGATGGCTGCAACCAAAAAATGGCCGGGCGTTGTGGCGGGCGCCTGTGGTCCCAGCTACTTGGGAGGCGGAGGCAGGACACTCGCTTGAGCCCAGGAGTTGGAGGTTGCTATGAGCTGTGATGCCTTGGCACTCTACCAGGGGGATAGCTTGAGGCTCCGTCTCAAAAAAAAAGAAAAAGAATGTCTCTCAACTAACTCAAATATCTAATCCTCACTTATTTTTGAAACAAACTCTAATGATACTAAAGTGTCAGTCAAAAAAAGAGCAATTGATCCCCAGTGTCCTGATTGACACTCATCTTAGCAATTTTTGAGCCTTTTTTTTTTTTTTTTTGAGACAGATTTTCACTATGTTGCCCTTGGTAGAGTGCCATGGCATCACAGCCCACAGCAGCCTCAAACTCTTGGGTTTAAGTGATTCTCTTGCCTCAGCCTCCCAAGTAGCTGGGACTATAGGCACCTGCTGCAACACCCAGATTTTTTTTGTTATAGTTATCATTTTTGTTTTTAGCAGGGCCAGGTTCAAACCTCAGCCCTGGTGTATGTGGCCAGCACCCTAACCACAGGCGCTGGGCGAATCTTAGCAATTTTTACTCAATGATCATAGCTTTACATTCAGTGGAAAGGAAAAAGTTGTGAAACACTCTGAATTGACTGAAAATTAAAACTTTTATTTGGCTTCCACTCAGGAATTCAAAGCATGAAAAGCTCTGGTTCCTCTCAAAAGCATCCCCCACCCAGCACCCTGGCCACTCCCCCATGGCCACACCCCTGGCTTTCTTCTTGACGCACAGCACAAAGCATAACAAATATGTTACATGTTTTGTGAATAACTGGAGACTAGGAACCAATGACAAACTCATTTTTTTTCTCTTTTCAATACCTAGCACATAATCATTTTTCTCTGTAGATATTGACCCAGTCCTCAATAAGCATAGAACTATTAAAATGATCAAGCTTGTGATACAAGATATCTAATTTCACTTATTTCTTGATGAAATCTCACTAAGTTTAGTACTAAACAGCAAATAGGTTTGGCATGTGTTGAGACACTAAGTTATACCACCCTCCAATTTAACTATGTAGATAGCTCATTGATACTTCTAGGATAGCCTTGGAGATGAAACTCATCTGGGATTCATTCTTCAATAGCTTCCTAAAGTCCACTTTCTTCCTGAAGCCCTCTTAGACTAACCCAACCACATGGATTTTGTTGGAGCCACTGGAGGGACGCAGGCAGGTGGTGGATTGAAAGTACAAGCTTGCAAGAGGTGAGGTTCACCAGAGGTGCAGGAGAGCCCTGAGCAACCTCCGCAGTGGCTGTTCATTGAGACGATACACAACAGGTGTGTGGAGTGCCCAAAATGATGTACAAGGGCTACGCGCTTAAGGATCGCCAAGTGCTCTTTTCTCACGTGCTCTTTCCCCACAACCCCCACAATGAAGCACCACAGAATGTTCAAGGTTTAACACCTGCTTACCAACAGCGACCGATCTTATTTCATTCTGGAACACAGTCGCTTGGGGGCTTGCCCTCTAGCTACAAGACTTCTCTAGGCTTGCCAGGAGACTGTCCTGCTCTCAGCGTTTCCTTGGATGTGTTAAGAACAGGTGACTGTCCTTGCAAGCATGGTGTCCCTTCCTCTACAGGGTTTTAGTCTTCTTTAAATGTTAGCTCACATATTTTATGAACTAAGAAAGTTATAAATAAAAATATAAATAAATAAGAAGCAAACTTCCATGTATTGATGGAATATATCACCTTTTAGGTGCTTAATTGTATACTGTCTTATAATGGATCATTTTTTGTCATTATACATTCTTAAAATATCCTTTTATGTTATGATTAACTTTTGATATTTGGGGATCTCCATTGCTAATTGTAGAGCTCTTTTTTTCCCCTGCCTAATGTCAGTTCAAATCCTTGCATATAGTAGGTGTTAGAGGCATTCATTGAAATTTCATGAAATTCACTGAAATTAAAACATGCATGAGAAAGCTCTCTTTTAGTAGTTCACATCAAATGGAAGCAAAGCAACAGCTCTCATGAAGATTTCTACATTTGTATTTCTAACAAATATCTCACTATTGCTCTTATGTTTGCAAATCATACCTAAATTACTGTAAAATTAAAGTAGTATATTTCAGGTCTATTTGGTGAGAGGGAAATGTTTATGATAATAAAAATGCATTAATAGTTATGGTGTGCTTGCTATTAATCGGGACCTGTTATATGTACAGTTTCTTTTAAAATTCCTAACAATCCTATAAATATTATTATTGCATCTCTATTCACAGATGAAGAAACTGAGACCCAGAGAGGTTAAGGAGTTTGTCAGAGACCACAAAACTAGTAACTAGGGCTGGCATTGAGCCCTCAGCAGTAGCATTCCAGAATTCTTACCAAAACAATATGCCAAGTTGCCTTCTAAGGTAGCTCATTCTTCTCAGATGATACTAATCATGGTCACAATCTCATTTAAAAATTTCCCATATCAAATTTACGAACTCACTAACATACTAGGCTGGGTGCCAGTGCTCATGGCATGGCAGAGTGGGCATGTTACATAAGGTTCACAATTGTCCAAGTAACATGTGATATACATTCTAATTTTAGAATCAGAAGTGAACATAAGCTTGTCTAATTCAAGTACATATAGCTCTTAATTAGACTTGCCTTTTAAATTTTGGTAAAGAAACATCCACGAGCACTTGTAAGTTAAGAGAGTCAGAGGAGTGATCTAAATTCAAAATCTGAAAGTTTATACAAATCAGAACTGAAAAATATAAAAAGTCTTTCTCCGTGAACAGTCTCCATAGTGATAATTTTGCAAAATGCTGAAAAACATTCAAGGTATTTAGAAAGACGATAAAGATGTTTTATGAAGATGGCACAAAAAAACCCCACTTACTCATGAGCAGACAGGAAGCCCAACTTGGAATTTCAAATTAACTTTTTGTATGATGCATTATTTAATAAATGTTAGCATTAATTTTTAAAGGGTTTAATTTGCATACCATTACTGGGCCAAATGGTTGATGAGGATCACAATTAAAGAAAGATGCACCATTCATTTCACTAAGAAGAAAAAAAATCCAACAAAGTCAAACCTTCATCATTAAACTGAATAAAGGCAGCCTATAACTGCCAAAAATGTAGAACTCCCTGACAGATGCAATTTAACTCTTATGATTATTTAAATCAACCTCCTTTATGTATGACCTTAAGCAAAAGCCCTGTATCTTCTCAAGGAACAAGTATTTTGTTAATATTGTGGACTTCAGTGAGGAAAAATGGCAAAAGCAAATTAGGGATTTGAGTTTGAAAATATATGTAAATATAATTTGAAAGAATATGCCATCACGTAATGGTACCCTTTAGACATAAATCACCCAGGCAGAATGGAAGACACTTTACTGGCACTTTGTGTAGCATTTAGTTCCAGCACAATGCAAGGTATTTAGGCCAAAGTTGTGCATTGAACAGATACAAAGATCTTGTCGTTTAGTTTGTCATCTAATTTTTTGTTTTCACACGTACTCCTCCTCCAATCTGCTAACGGAAAACATACTACTTACTGAGGTGCTGTGTGTCAGACAAGACTGGTGGTCATGTGCTGAGTCACAAACCCATGGCATCTATCACGAAGTTAGTGTGTGACCTGCCTGTTTGTACTAAACCTCCAGGTGGTGTACCTGGTGTCCTAGAGGAGGTTCTAAATGACCCCACTGTGCCAGGTGTTGATCATTCACGAGAATGCTCATCCACACCCTCGCTCTCAACACGTGTCAGGGCCCTAAGTACATTTGACTGTTACAGTGTGCCGTATACTTGGGTTTCTAATGGGCTTTGTATAGTTGCTTAAACAGATGGTCACAGCTTTGGCTGTGTTCAACAGGGCACAGAATGGATGGCCTTGCATCAAATCCATTCATCCTTCACAAATTCCAATCAGTGGCCGAACCTGTGGCAGCAGGCACCTCCAGCTCATCCCATTAACTCCCCCAACAAGTGTCCTCACCTCACCCCTTGATGCTGAAACACTTACACAGCATATTGTTTATGTAATTAAGCTGGACCTGGCCTTGGGCAATAATCCTCAGGTCTAATAATCTGTGGCTTAGATAAATAACAACCACAAACTCTGCTAGTAAGATATTCCTCAAGGACGGGGCCAGTGTAAACTTCTAGGGAGGAGGTGTTGAAGATCCTTTTTTGTTTTCAAATAACTTTTACAGTGTGATCAAACTAATTTATACTATGAAGAAACTGAAAAATAAGTGAGAAACAATTCAAATCATGATGACTGTCAAGATAGAACCATTAAACAATGTTGGTGTTGAGAGAGCCAATATTTTTTCCTATACAAACATGTGTAATAGAAGCCCTCTTATTGGATAGCCAGCAATATTTTAGTTAATCAGAAAAGTTTTTATAAGTTGCATAATGTCTAGAAATTATATGTGTATATAAAATACATAAATTTAGCTTATTTATACATAATCATTTTTTCACTAATTTTTTGATGTAGTATTAAGCTTTTTTTTTCTGATTACAGGTTTTCTGATGGGAGCTCCACGTCATCTTTATAATATAAACCATAGTCCTAAAACCATAAATGATTTCTATATTGGCCTTCCTATAATTGGAACACACAAAGAACTGTCAGTGTAGAATTCTAGATTTGAATCATTTCCCCTACTGTTTCATAGACATTTTGTTCACCCATAATTTTTTTTCTTTGAGACAAAGTTTTAGTCTGCAACCTGGGTAGAGTTCTGTGACATCCTAGCTCACAGCAACCTCAAACTCTTGGGCTCAAGCAATTCTCTTGCCTCAGTCTCTTTAGTCCACACAAAATTTGAGCAAAGTCTCTTAGCGACTCAAATGTATTGACTTTTTCCACAGTATTATCTTTAGTTTACACACAAAAACTACTTTTTTTAGCACTTGGAGTTTACTAGGCTTTAATTTGTAACCAGACTTTGTAACACCAAGTAAAGTGATTTTAATGAGTATAAAAATAAATATGTGGCTATGGCTACAGATAAATCAACAGGTGAAACAAATGTACATTTAGTACCACACATTTTTCTGGTTATTGTAGGGACCAGACCACTCTCCATAAATATTGACATCAGTGAAGATACTTTACAAATGGAGGAGGGAACATTAGATACTTCTGTGAAGTAGAGGACGGGTGAAAGGACTTCCCTACAAATAACTTTACCAGCTGGGATTGTGCGCTGAAGCTCATACATACAATATAAATATAATATTTTTGATCACCTACATGAATTGTGAGCATTTTCCCATATCACTAATTTATTATTTAAATGGCAGCATAGAATCGATTAATATACATTACGAAAAGTTCAACTAATCCCTTACTGTTGGGTATTTAGGTTTCTGGTATATTTTTGTTACTTCATAATACCACAATCTGAAGGTGTATTTCTATTTTCTTACACTATATTCTTAGAATATTTAAGGTGTCAAATAAAATGTATTTTGAAGATATTTGACACCTATTTTCAAATTGTTTGTCACAAATACTTTTATGACCGACCTTCTGTGCATGAACATTTGCTTGATACGATTTTTTTTAGAGGCTTCTGACTTAGAAATGAATCGATGAACTATTAAAATGTTGGTAAAATCAGAATTAATCTGGGGAAATTCATATCCTCCTAAAGTATTGCTGAGGTCAATTGATAAAAAATTTGGCAAATTCTCTTGAAATTGTGGATCTTTCATTTCCACCGTAGGAATTTATCCGAAAGGAATATTCATAAAGTTTTTAAAGAATTAAAGTCTTTCTTCATAACAACAAAAAAAGAAAACCACATAAATGTTCATTAAAAACTTAGTGTCTGTGGGTGAGGTTGGGTGGTGGAGAATTGTAATAACTCTTGCTGTCCTATATGTCTGGGTTTAATATTTTAAATTATGAGCATTTTTTATGAAATGAAATACTTTAAGGAGGTTTTTACTACAAAAAAATGTACAACTAGTAAATAAAAATAAACACATTGTGCAAGGATAGGACAAAGAGAAAACAGTAATTTGCACAAAGAAACTCACATTTTCTATAACATGCTCAGAAGGAAATAAAGGAATCGAATATTTATAAAATAAACATCAGAGGGAGTCTAAAACCATATATGGTGATTGTGTCAGATTTGTATTTTCTGAGCAGTGGAATTTATAGTACCACACATTTTTCTGTAGTATTTTTAAACTTGAAGACTGACTATAATTAGGCAATGTTTTGCCAATGATGTTTTATATGTGCAGTCTCTGTCATTCATGCATTAGTTCATTCATTCATAAATTTATTGCACAGAGACTAAATGTCCAACCCCAGGCTAATCACGAGGCTTATATCTAACGAGGAGGTTCCCGAACTTTCACAATGGATCAACCCATAGTGTCATAGTCATTTTTAGGGCCAACTGAGGCAAAAGAATTACTGAGCAGTTCTATCTACAAAGTAGCTGGATCTAAACAACTTAATAAGTATTTATGTACTAACAACTTAGCACCTGGTGGGTAGTACACAACTTCTAAAGTTTTCGAATCATATTATATGTATGCATACCACTACCCTCCTTATCGGTTCCATGTTATTTGTGGAGTACTAGCTTTTGATCACAGCAACCACTGAAAACTCAATTTCACAAATATATGACATCATTGAAAAAAATGGATTGAGCTAATGTTGAAACCACAAGCTTCTTTGTGCGAGTGATTCATGCTGTCTCCAACAGACGTGCTTTGTTTTCCTTGAGTTCATAAGATATGCCATGGTACTCATTACACATCATGGTGCCTTGGTTCACAGTCTGGGACCCACCAGTTTAATGGAATAGCTGTTCAAATAAGCCAGTCACTGTAGTTCATGTAATAAGTCTGATGATCTAGATGAACCTTGATTGCTTTTGCAGAGAGGAACGTGTATAGGCCAGAGTATCTGTGTTTGTGAAGTAGGGAGTCAGAAATTGTCTAGTGATACTTAAACCAAACCTCAAAGAAGAGGTAGATTGGGAACTCAAGGAAGGAAGTTACGGTTTCTATCTCATTCATCATCGTATCTCCAGGGCATGGCATACTGTCACACATATAGCAGACGTACCGAGTACGTGAATTCTCCAGTAAAAGCTGAACAGGCAAAATAGGCAGAAGTTAAGCTGGACATGGGTTCTCGGCAGAAGGAGCAACATATTCAATAACATGGAGGCCTGAGAGCACGCACTCCCTTCTGAGAACTGCAGGGGGTCAGCAGGATGAGAAAACAGTGTGTGATTGATGAAGGGCTCTGATATGTAATGGCCACATTCTCCATGCAAAGACGTTTACCCTTTCTTGTGGAAGCAATAGGTAGCCTCTGGACTACTTCAAGTAGAAGAAATACATAGCTACGTTTGCATTTTGGAAAATATGCCTTTCTCAACAATAGACGAAAAATAGTATAGAAAAGTGCAGCTACCAAAGTCAATGCTTAGACTTGGATTAGAAAGGAAGGCTGAGCTGACAGCTCTGAAGGTTTTAAAACTTGGGTAAGGGAGAGTATTAAGTAGGTAATGGTGAGGAGAATGAACACAACATGGTACAGCTAGATGACAACAACCTCAAATGAGTAGGGACGTTAAGCCTGTGGTGAAGGGGGTGGTATGTGGAGAGGGAGAGTGTAAAACATAAGTAGGATGTGGACTCTGCCTCCTGAAGTAGAACTGGTAGGACTTTCCTTTAGTGTAGTCTTCTGGCGACAAATTTCTCTCGGTTTTTGTCTGAAACTTTGTATTGTGTTATCATTTTTTAAATTTTATTTATTTATTTTTATTGTTGGGAATTCATTGAGGGTACAAGAAACCAGGTTACACTGATTGCATTTGTTAGGTAAAGTCCCTCTTACTATTGTGTCTTGCCCCCAAGAGGTGTGTCACACACCAAGACCCCACTCCCTCCCTCTAAGAATTTATTTATTTTTTAGAGACAGAGTTTCACTTTGTCACCCTTGGTAGAGTGCTGTGGCATCACAGCTCATAGCAACCTCCAACTCCTGGGCTTAGGCGATTCTCTTGTCTCAGACTCCTGAGTCGCTGAGACTACAGGCGCCCGCCACAACACCTGGCTATTTTCTTTTTGTTGTTGTTGCAGTTTGGCCAGGCCAAACCCACCACCCTTGGTATATGGGGCCTGCACCCTACCCCCTGAGCCAAGGCACTGCCCCAATTTATGTATTTATTTCTGAGACAGAGTCTCACTTCGTTACCTTTGGTAGAGTGCTATAGTGTGACAGCTCACAGCAACTGCAAATTCTTGGTCTCAAGTGATCCTCTTGCCTCAACTTCCTAAGTAGCTGGGACTAAAGGTGCCCACCACAATGCCTCAGGCTCTCAAAGTAATCCCACTGGGATTACAGGCGTGAGCCACCACTCCCGGACCTTATTTTGCTTTCATTTACTTCCAAGTTAGTACTTACTGAAATGTTCTGTAGCTAGGATTCCACTGTTGTATGCCTTCCACTATTCTTATTGAAAAGTCAACCTTCCTTGAAAGAAATCTGTCTTTTGAAGGGAGGGTTTCATAACTTCTCTTAAATCTTTGGTTTTATATCTTTCTTCAGTTTTGGGAAATTCTCGGCGATTGTCATCCCACATGGCCATTTTCTCTACATGTCTGTTAGGACAACTGCCATTCCCTAACTTCTCTTATACACAGCTCTGTATTTTTATACCACCTTTGCCTTTTCTGCTTCAAGCTAGATGTTTTATATCTTCCAACAGACTGATTTTCCAAAAGTCACTGATCTCTTTTTTTGTTGTGTGGAATCTGCTGTTAAACCTAACTTTGGATATTTTTACTTTCCATTATTGATTTTTCAGTTCTAGAATTTTCATTGAATTCCTATTTGATAGATGATGGTTGTGTAGAGAATTTTTTCTTGTCTTCACACACACACACACAGAGTTGTATGTACCAATCACAGTTATTCGTAGGTACACACCTAATATCTCTAACAGCTAGATTGAATGCAGCTTTAATTCTATTGCCTTTTTTTTTTTATGTTTTTGCTCATTTGTTTCCTGGCATTCCCAGTAAGTTTTTTATTTAAATACTTGGAAATGTGTATGAAAACCTATAGAAATTATTTTCAGGCTCTGGGTAATGTTATCTTCCTTCCGAAATGATTCACTTTTATTTCTGGCATCATTCAGGCTAAAGGCAGATCGCCTTAATCTAAACTGGGATGATCTGATTAGAAACTGGGTTTCGGGCTTCACAAGCCTGGTCTATTTTCAATTTGCCCTATTCTTAGGCCCTAAATAGAAATCTGGGCTGTTTATCAGTGTCTTTCCTCCTTCTCAGATTCTGAACTCTAATCTTTTACTCCAAAGCATCATGAGACACCTGAAAGTTGTAAATGGCTTCTCAGTCTTGTAGCTATCTCTCTCTGTCCAACTTCTCTAACACCTGGCTCCACCCCACCTGCAGGCTCACAAAAGCCTTGAGGGCAAAACAACTTCAATGCTCTTTTCTTAGGCGTCTTGGCACCTTGAGTCCTAACTGTGTTGGTAGCCTGAATACTAACCTTTTCTTCTAAACCCTAAAACTGCTGAAAAGACTGCTCATTTTTCCTATAGATGCCTCTGTCTCTTTGGCCTCTGAATTTCTACCTTCATACAGCTGAGAATCAGCCAATATGTGGAGTGGAGAATGCAACAGAATATTAGGCTCACCTCAGTGTGCTTTGGCATTTAAGACCCTCAAGGACTGATGACCCCAGAAACTGCCAATGACTTCAAACAGATTTTTTTAAAATCACCTTACCCAGATTTTTTTATTAGTGTACATGGTAGGATTAACTAATCTCTCATATCCTGGGGTTTAAAAAATAAGAATCTTTTAGTTGAGAGAACTTCAAGGAAAGGAGTGTCTTCCTCTTCAAGGAAAGCCAGGATACAAAACGTATTAGAGTTAACCATAGAAGGAGGTTTGAAAAAGGATATAGGTTGAAAGCTTCTAGAAAGGCAAACAATGTTCAGATAATGATTCAACAAAGAAAATGCACTATAAAAATAAAATAAAAAGGGAAATGCAGTACGTAGATGAGCATATATATGGCTCAGTGAGTAGGGCACTGGCCCCATATGCTGAGGGTGGCAGATTTGAACCCAGCCCTGGCCAAACTGCAACAAAAGAAATAGCTGGGTGCTGTGGCAGCACCTGTAGTCCCAGCTACTCAGGAGCTGAGGCAAGAGAATCGCCTAAGCCCAAGAGCTAGAGGTTGCTGTGAGCTGTGATGCTACAGCACTCTACAGGGGGCAACAGAGTAAGACTCTGTCTTTTTAAAAAAAAAAAAAAAGAAAGAAAGAAAAGAAAGATGCAGAGGAAGATGCCTTTGGATAATGGACCAGGAATTCAGGAATTTGGGACATAATGTTATTATCCAAATCCAAATAGAATTTCCATCATCATGGACGGTTTCCCCTTTCAATACAAACATGCCTGCGTACATTATTCTTAGAACAATCCTACCTAAGTGCCATTTCTTTCCATCCACATAGATTCTGTCTTGATGCATAATCTACAAATCTCCATCTTACCTGGGCTGGCACTCTCAAAAACCACTTTCTAGCCACGTCACACATCTCAAAGTGTCTTATAAACAGCAAGTGTGGCTGTGGTCTCATAGAAGAAAGACATTTTCCAGGCTTTATTTCTCACTCTCTGTTTCAAAGATTCCCCCTACTAGGTCTTTTTTTACCTGATTATCATTTTATCCAAAGCTACACTCTGGACATAGCTGGCCCTGCCTGTCTCCTCCAGCGTGTGATCGGACTCTCCCTGCTTCCCCATCTTCCCTTCCTTTAACTCATCAACCCTCAGCAGCATGACTTTTGCTCATATCAGAGTCATCACCACTTATGTAGACTCTTGCAATAGCCTCTTAAACCTCATCGTCAGTGTCACTTTATTGCAATCCATTCTTCAGAATGCTGTCAGGTATTTCTTTATAGATCTGATCATATCATTCCCTTGGTCAAAACCTTTGCTAGGTCCTCACTATCTAAAGAATAATGCAGAATCAAATCTTGAGGAAATGAAAACTTCTATAATTAAACTGACAAGTTTTTATATTAAAGCATTATACATCAAAACAGAGAGAATATGGTCATCGTTGTGTGTAGGGGGAAAAAATTATAATTTTAAGTGTCTACTATAGAATAAAATGAATGAATACAAACGAACTAAAAATTAAAAACCAGGAGCTAGGAAAAGTGTACCAAGATAAACTAAAATATAAGAAGAAATTACAGAAATGTGCAATTGGTAAATAAATCTAATTGCTGCCTCTTTGAGGAAAAAACCCAATAAAGTAGATATACTCTGGCAAAGTTAACATAATATAGAAAGGAAAACATAAATCACAAACCATGTGAGCATATTTTAAATTACAACAGAATAATATGTCTAGATCTATTTAATTACATTTTTATAAAGCAAGAAATCTTAGTAAAACCAAACTATTTCCTAATAAACAACTTCTAAGGAAAATAGAAATTACCAAATTTTATTTCCACAATCCTTGGAGAACTGAAGTAAGTTGTCAAATATCTACAGGAAGGTGTGTGATCTAGGTAGTTTCCAAAGTCAGCAATGTCAATTCAAGAAATTTATGCAATTTCATTAAAATGTCTCAAAACATACAATAAGAAGGAAAATTTCAATTATTTATAAATTATAACTAGATAACAAATTTAACAAATATAGAGCAAAGACTAGAATAGGTGAATAATCTCACTTTCGAAAATTGAGGGCAAACTCCCACATTTAATCTGAACAGAAGACAGGTGCACGGTCTACAGACACATGAAAAAATGCTCATCATCTTTAATCATCAGAGAAATGCAAATCAAGACCACTTTGAGATACCATCTAATTCCTGTAAGAGTAGTCTACATAACAAAAATCCCAAAACTACATATGTTGGCATGGATGTGGAGAAAAGGGAACACTTCTCCACTGCTGGTGGGAACGTAAGCTAATACTTTCCTTTTGGAAAGAAGTTTGGAGAACACTCAGGGATCTAAAAGTAGACCTGCCATTTGATCCTGCAATTCCTCTACTAGGTTTATATCCAAAAGACCAAAAATCACTTTGCAAAAAAGATATTTGTACCAGATTATTCACTGCAGCTCAATTCGTAATAGCCAAGTCACAGAAGAAGCCCAAGTGCCCATTGACCCATGAATGGATTAATAGATTGTGGTATATGTATGCCATGGAATACTTTGCAGCCTTAAAAAAGATGGAAACATTACCTCTTTTATGTTTACATGGAAGGAACTGGAACATATTCTCCTGAGTAAAGTATCTCAAGATTGGAGGGAAAAGTATCCAATGTACGCCATACTTCTATGAAACCAACTTACATTTACTCACACTTTCTTATGAAAGATAGAAAACAACTATAGCCCAGGATGAAGGAGAGAAATGGAGTGGAAAGGGGAGGGAGAGGGGAGGTAAAAGGTGGGACCACACATATGGAGCATATTGCAAGGGTACAAGTCTGATCTATCTTGTGTTGAACATAAATGTCTTCTTTTTTTTTTTTTAAGTTATTGGCCAGGGCTGGGTTTGAACCCACCACCTCCAGCATATGGGGCTGGCGCCCTACTCCTTTGAGCCCCAGGTGCTGCCCTGAACATAAATGTCTTAACACGATAATCAAGTAAATGAGATGAAAGCTATATTAATTAGTTTGATGTAAGCATGTCAAATTGTATAAAAAAATCAATATTCATGGTCTCTATGTATATGACGTGATAAAAAAATGTAAAATAAATAAATAAATAGAAATAAAAAATAACATATAAAGAACAAGCATATCGTATTCAAGTATTATATGGATGATTCAATATCAGAAAATCTAAGTGCCAACAAGATATTCCTTGTATAAACATGTAGCCAAACAGGAATACAAGACACTTACTAAACATGACGAAGACATTTAATTTAAAACCAGTAGTCCATCATAATGTCTAACAGTGAAATAAGGGAAATACAGGTAATGAGATCAAGAAATGCCTAAGGTCATCCCATCACCACTATTATTTAATAGGCTTCTAGAATGGCTGGTTAGTGTTATCACATCATAAAACAAGAGTATAAATTAAAAAGTATAAATTTATCTTTATCAGCTATGTTGACCTTGTTTACATAAAATAAAATGCACTGATTTTAAATGCACACTTCAATATGGTTTAACAAATTTATATAATCACATCACGGTGACCATAGTCACGATGGGGTATCACTGCAAAATGTGTTTTGAAATCAATCACTTTCCTTTGTTCCCTGCCCCTGATCACAACTGACCCATATTCTGTCACTATAGTTTTGCATTTTCTGTATTTTCATTTATATTGACTAATACAGGATGTAACATTTTGCATTGGCTTTCATTTAGCATGCTAAATGAAAGATTCTTCCATTTTGTTAAAATTACTCTTCCATTTTGTTGAAATTCTTCCCTTTTGTTGAAATTATTAGTAATAATCTACTTTTTCTGCTGTATAGTAGTTAATATTATGGATATACCATAGTTTATTTTTCCATTAACTTGTTGATGGATATTTGAGTTGCGTCCAGTTTGGAGCTAGTTGCTATGATACAGCTGCTATAAATATCTGATTGCAAGTTATCGTATGAACATATATTTCCATTTCTCTTAAGTAAATACCTAAGAACAGGACTGATGGACCTTTATGTAATGATGTGTTTGATGACAAACTGCCAAACTATTTCCCAGAGTGACTATAACATTTTCTGCTTTCTCAGTTGCTCTATATTCTTGGCAACATTCAAAATTGTCTTATTAGTTTTAAGAACTTTAAGAGGATGTGTACATGTATCTCGTTGTAGTTTTAGTAAATAACGCCATTGAGCATCTTTTCACAAGTGTATGTGACATTCATATATAGTCCATATTGTCTATATTTCAAATCTTCTGTCTACTGTTTCTTGATTTCTCTTAAGTTAAAAGAGTGTTATATATTCTGGACACAAACGACACAAACCCTTAACCAATGATATGTTTTACTAAGAGTTTCTCACAGTCTTTCATAGCACTTACCTTTTCAATTTCTTACGAATATTTTTGGAAGAACAGAAATTTTAATTTTGAAATTTAATCAATCATTTATTTCTCCTATTTTGGGTTGGGCTTTTGGGGTTGTAACAAAAGTTTGCCTAACCCAAATCACAAAGATTTTTCTCTTATTTTCTTTTAAAAGTTTTATAATTATACATATTGTATGTAGGTCTGCAATTCAGAACAATTTTTTTATGCAGTGTGAGTTAAAAATTTGAGGATTGTTGTTTCGTTTGTGGATGTCCAATTACTCCGGCATGATTTGTTGGAAAAAACTGTCCTTTCCTTATTGAATTACCTTGGCACTGTCATAAAAAAAAAAAAAACCAATTAATTATATATGTGCTGGTCTTGTTCTAGATGAACTATAATCTGCTCTACTTATTTGTAAATTGAACACATTGCTTAATTACTGTAGTTTCATAGTAAATTTTGAAGTTGGAATGTAAGTCCATTTCCACTCTTATTTTTCATACTTGTTTTGGCTATTCTAGGTGTTTTGCATTTCAATACAAATTGTAGAATCATTTTGTTAATTCCTAGAAAATAAAAACCCTTGGGATTTTGAATGAGATTTTATTTAACCAATAAACCAAATTGGGAAAAAAATTACATCTATATATTTGAACCATGGACAACGGCATAGATGTTCCTTTATTTTTCTCATCAATGGTTTGTAACCTTCAATGCCTAGGTCTTCTATATATTTTATTAAATTCATTTCTACACATTTTTAATTGTTCATTGTTAAAGCAGAGATGTGAAATTGATATTTTTATATTAACCTGATACCTTGGAACTGAGCCAAACCAATCTACATCTAGTAGATCTGTTTTACAATTTAGGACTTTCTGTATAGACATAACTATGAATAAATATTTTTACTTCTTCTTTTCCCATCTGTGTTTTTTTTTTAACTTCCTTACTGCTCTAGCTAGGATCAGTAAAATACTGAACAAAACGTTCATGATTTTATGCAGAAGCACTTACTTGTTCATCATTACATCTGCTGTAGATTTTTCCATAAATGTATGTCATAACTTGAAGGCAGTGTCCTTCTATTTCTAGAAATAATTTTCTGAGAGTTTTATCACTAACTGCTATTGAACTTTTTAAATGTTTTTCTTGCACCTACTGAGATGATCCACATGGGATCATGTTTTGATGATGGGAAATTACATTGATTTTTAGTGTCGAAATAACCTTTCGTTTCTAGGATAAATCCCATTTGGTACAATACATTATTTGTTTTATATATAATATATCCTTTCTTATTGTTGAAAGAAATTATTTCTAAGAGATGTTGGTCTAAAGTTTTATTTTGTAATATCTTTACTGTAATATTTGGTGTTTGCACCAAACTAAAACTGGCTTCATTGAAATGAATTGGGAAGTGTTGTCTTCTCTTTTCTTTCTGAAACAGTTTATTTGAAATTGCTATTGTTTCTTCCCTGAATGAAAGAAAATAAAGTCATTAAAGCCAGAAGTTTTCTTTAGAGACTTTTAAGTATAAATTAATTTCTTTAATAGACACCAAGCTATTCATATTTTCTATTAATATTTCTTCCTTAGTAAGCTTTGATAGTTTGTGTATTTCAAAAAATGTGTCCATTTTATCTGAATTACCAAATTTATTAACATTAAGTTCTTTATAATAGCCCATTATTGTCTTTTTACTATCTATAGAATTTATTATTTTTGTTGTTCCCAAAGGTCCAGGTTTTGGTTTCATTGATTTTTCTCTATTCCCTTTGTGTTTTCAATTTTATTGATTTCTGCTGTGATTTTTATTATTTCCTTTCATTTTTATTGAACTAGCTCTTCTGTCCCGTCCAGCGGGACGCGGTTATTTGTGGGGGCGAGGGGGACCGAGCCTGAAAAAGAATGGGTGAGAAAGAGAGAACAAGACCAAGCAGATGTCTTGTCAAGGTCTGTTTAATGGTGGCAAAAGGCCGGTTTTTAAAGCTTACAGGCGAACAGCGGGCGGAGGGAGTGGGAGGAGGAGTAAAGAGGGAATGTGTCCTTCGCTGATTGGCAGATTTGAGGCTCAGGCCGTTAGCTGGTTGCGCGGGCGCGGGAACAGGTGCCATTTTGAGTCTAAACAAAGAACTGATAACTGCAAGGAAAATAGCTAAGCGGGAAATTGGCTGTGGTTGCATGGGGGTTTTTCCTGTAACAGGATGTGGGCAAACAGGGTGGGGTACATAATTTTTTGAAAATCTCGCAAGTGTGTTTCGGGGGAGGGGAAGACTGGGGAGCATACACTGCCTTGGCTAAAATCAAGGGTCTTTATTCTTGTCACGCTTTTTGGCCCCCGACATTTACCTGACTCATTCTGCTAAAATAAAATTTTACAGTATCACTACTTATAAAGTGGTAGAATCAAAACTAAACTAATGAAAGTTTATTGCACTGCTTTTTCCCATTCCTAGTCCTGCTTTTAAGTATTTGTGTGGAGTGGGGGGAGGAGAGCAGGGCCAGAGAAAGAAGCATGCTTGACTCAGTGGTCTGTGCAACTCATGTTGGGAGCTCTTAGTGCAGTTAAGACACATTCTGTACCTGAAAATTTCTTTTATACAAATATGTGATTCTACTACAGTCTTCACTGGACAAGGATTTATTGTATAAGGCATGAGCAAACCATGGGAATAGTACTAGCTCAAGTTTTTATGTCCAACCCAATCTCTGCTCTGTAACCACCATCTCAATCCTCACAGGAGATCAGAGGGCAGAGGGAGCAGGAGAGATTCCTTTTGTGAACCTCCCAGTTCTTAAGGGCACCAATGGAACCTCAGGGGAGAGTGTATTGATAATTTTCTGGCACCTGTGGGGAACCTGTGGCCTTCTGATTTTAAGATTGTTTTTAAGCACCGAAAGAGATAAGAAAATCTTCATCATTCTCTTCTGTACCCTTTTTATGAGAAAGATTTGTCCTGTAAGATTTGGATTTAGTCAAAAGGATGTACTCAAGGATCCCAAAGGCCACGGGTTCCCCACCCCTATAAGAAGGGAAGAGGTAAGTCCAGAGAGGAAGGGGAGGGTGGAGAAAGTAGGTGGAGTACAGCCTCTGGGAGATGTTCAGAGCGTGTTGTTGAAATATAGATAGGTTACCAAATAATGTGTTTGAGAGTCAGCAGGAATAATATCTGGCAAACATTAGATCCAAGTTTTTTCATTGTTTCTCTGCAATCCTTCTCCTGTAAGGGCTAAGCCAGTATGACTGTTACTTTTGGAGGAAGGGCTTTTATGTACCAGAATCAAAGTTCTGGGCTGAACAGTGTTTTCCTGCAAGCCACGGTGAAGAGACCCCAGGATTAGGATGGGGGTGGGGGCACGGAGAGGGTCCCTGTCGGGTGTGAGTAGGGAGGCTCCTTCCCAGGAAGGGGACTGACAACTGTCTAATAGAAATGAGGTGTGAGAAAATTGAGGCCCTGACGAAGACCCGCAGCGTGTGGGGAGAATCAAGCAGCTCATTGGGTGGTTTCTGTCCTGACGTACCCTTAGGTGCTGAGCTTTGAATATGTGTTCATTTTTAACATGTTATTATCTTGGCCTGGGAAGGGAGAAGGAGGAAGAAACACTTCTGAATACACAATTACCTCCAAAGAGACTGAGCTCTCCTGAAAGAGAATGTTTTCCATCCAAATCACGTACTGTGTATTACCCTGAATGAGAACTTTTAGGCGTCCTTCTCCCATCATTCTCCTGTTCTCTCTCCCTGTGGATGGACAGGACAGCGGGTTCCAGATGACAGGGGCACAGTTCTAGGACATAAAGCCTCTAAATGTCTTACGTGCTTGGTCCTCAAATGCACATATTAATTTATATGAAAAAAAATCCAAAATAGTTTTTGGTGGTAACATCGTGGACAATTTTTGTTCAACTCTTTTTCTTTATTTGCTTTTTAAAAATTAGGTATAAATTTTAATACCAAGTATATATGGTTTTGAACTTTCAAAACAAAACAAACTATAAGACAATGTGCACTAGAACAAATTAAAGACAATTTGTCTCTCTGTCCCCCTCTTCCTCTGTCCCATCCTCAAGTCACACACACTGTCTGGTGTGTCTTCTCCCACTCCTGGGGTCATGTCTACATGGGTAGCTCCTTAGTGCTGGGGTCTGGGGACAGTGGAGAGGGAAGAAGGAGAGGGGAAGCCTCATGCACTCTGACCGGAAGTCCTCCTCCACTGCGCAGCTCCTCTCTGGCTCTCCCTGGTGCTCCCTGCATCAGAGCCATGCTCCCTGCCACCTGGGTCCCAATACTGTCCAGCTCCCATCACTGGCCCTCATTTTGGGCAGGGCCCTCATCCCCATCACTGTGTTGGGGACTGGCTGATCTGAGAACCTACTTCAGGGGCCAATATAGCTGGTGATTAGTTCATGCACAACCACCCTATGACCTTTCCTAGGGGCCACAGGGAAGTAAATGTTAGTTCCATGTTAGTTGGGGATGCCTTATGACCCTGTTAATAAAAATATACCTCTCTCTGTACACCACGTCCTCTGCCATGCAGTTCCCATAAATCAGGATCTGCCACAGCCACTTTATGGTGTGGGCATTATTGTGCCCAGATTATGGATAGAGAGATTGAGGTTTAGAGGCCTCAACACATAAAACCCCAAACAAAATCTTCATCTGAAACCACACAGTGAGGACGTCTACCCACCCTCCTGTGGTTGTTTCTAAGGCCATTTCATCATCACAGTCAGCAGTTAATATGCACTTAAGGGTGACAGAATTTCATAGATATCTACATGTTGGATAATTTGCATGGAGAAAAACTAATTTGATAACATACTTAGAAATTCTGTGTGATCAAATTTTTCTAAGCTTTCAGGCCATATTTTTGTCTGTAAATGTAATCGCTGCAGCTGAATATTTTGGCTCTTTCTTGTGAGACATGATTTATTTATTTACTTTTCAGGGTTTAATCTTATCTTTGGCATTAAATATTAGGCTCAGACTCTCCCAAAAGACACAACTTATAATATCACGGGGATATTAGATTTAATCATCACGGGCAATTATTTTATGCTATCCTGGAAAATTAGCTTAGAGCAGCAGCAAACACATGGAGTCCTGAGCCTTTATTTTCATTATATTTGTGATAAAATGGGAGCTGAGACACTGCAATGCGACCTACTGACCTTCCCTAGGGCACGATGCCATCCTCCATCATGATAATTGAATTGCAGGGAATTTGTGGGATGCCTCCAAAATCTATTCTTTAGGGTCTGCTCTTTGGAGACCATTCACATTTCTCTTTTAATTACTGTAAAAAGTGAAATCACTCTTTTTTGGAACGGGAACCTCTTGAGACTGCTGCTCTATATTCTGTAGACACCCTGCAGTCCTGATGGCCTCCTCCTAAAATAAACCCGACCTCCCCTTTTCACATGGGTTGGAGACGAGATAAAGCAGAAGCAAGAGGCCCATCTTACAAATCACATATTTCTGTGCGTGGGTCATGAAAACACCGCTGAAGGGAGTTAAGGAACCCGAGAAGTGAGCATTCTGTCTCAATCTTAGAAGGCATCCCATCCCCGGAATTGGTATGAAGTTTCTCCTATTTGGATCATTTACAGTTTTCCCACTGTCTCCCTTTTAAAAGAATCTTTATGTTTACGAATATTAAATGTGATCTTTGTGAATAAGATGAGGAAGAAAGAAAACGGTTTTTCCTAAAGTACCCAGAAGGCAAGAATTTCAAACAATAGGATTTTCACCCAGAGCTAGCTGTCCCAGGAGCCCGGATGGGGAGGGGCTGTCCTGGCTTACAGGGCTAATCCAGGCTGGCCCAGTAGGAAGAGCAATGAAGTTCACACCTCACCTGAGGCTGCGGATGCAGGAGCGCCTCCTTTCCCCCAGTCTTTCTTCCTCACTCCTCCCCTCTCCAGAGCTCTTCTGCTGGACATGCCCCTGGGGGCTGTGCTTTGAGATATATTTTTAGTGTACGTTTTGCATAGAGCAGCCAGTTGCCTCCGTCAGGTTCAGAGACCTTCCTGGTGAGCACTTCTCTGTCCTGTTCAGAGAAATCTGTTCAAGAGATGTCCCCTCGCCCCTCTGAGGAAGCCCCCTTTGGGTGTGTTTGCACCCAGAAGCTGGCATGGGCTTATTTCACGGGGTGCTTCTCTTGCTTTCTGAGACCAGACATGGAACTGAGGCCCTCTTCCTTCTTGATTTAATAAGCACTATGGGGTCTGATTAAATTGCTTTTCATATTTATTTCTATCAGTGTCACTGGACTTTCATTATCCAGGCCCTCGCTTTTGAGAAATTGTTTCCCTTATCTGCCAGGCTTTTATGGAACACAGAAATTTATGAAGCTTTCAGTAAAACCTCTGAATCATACTAGTATAAAAATGTGGCCAGGAAAACATCATTGGAACTTCAGCGTCCTCTTGTTTGGAACTGTTCTGCCCTTGCTCAGAAAAAACAAGCTATCGCCATGTGCCTATGTGGGCCGTGTGAGGGTGCTTCTGTGTAAGTGTGTGTTACACACTTGGGCAGCCTGCACCAGTCTGCCACTGTGACTTTTAGCTGTGTGAAATATGGCAAGTCTAAATTGAGATATACTAGCATTGTGTTTTTTTGTTTGTTGCAGCCGTCATTGCTGTTTTAGGTGGCCAGGGCTGGATTTGAACCCGCCACCTTTGGTATATGGGGCTGGCACCCTACCCACTGAGCCATAGGCACCACTCTAAAATTGAGATATACTAAACACAGGAAATACACACTGGATTTCAAAGACTAAGTATGAAAAAATTATAAAATATTTAAATTGTTTTCACAATTGGTTACATTTTGGAATAATAATACATCGGATATCCTGGGTTAAATAATGCATATTCTTCAAATTAATTTTACCTGTTTCCTTTTTAACTTTTAATATTATTAGTAGAAACAAAACTTAAAATTACATACGTGGTTTGTATTCTATTTTTCCTGGATGGCACTGGCATCCAGATTTTAAGGCTCTGTGTGCATCTGATATTTTTTTCTTTAGGCACCTAGCAGTTAATTAATTGTAAATATCATTTGGTGTCTGTCAATCCAGTGTGTCTCTTTTTACAATACAAGATATTATTTACATTTTTCTAAAGGACAACAAAGAAGTATTAAATAATTGTATCCATACTACAAAAAGAGACTGCGTGTAGCTTACTGCATATTTAGCATATGTGTAATACGGGCATGTAGTTACTACAAAAGAGATGTGGCTTAGTTTTGATATTAACCTTCCTTCCTCACTAGACATCTGATGATTTTCATTGGGCGAAAGAAAAGACTCCTCTGTCCCCATTTTCCTCATCTCCACGTGCCCACACTGTTTTGTTCTGCCCTGGGAAACTTGCTTCCTTATATCAGGACTCTGGATACGGGAAACAGAGATAGCTCTTGGTTTATCTGTAATTGCTCGGTAGGAAAATTTAAAATAGAACATCTTCGACAAATTTCTGTGACTATCTCTATTTCCAACAGCAGAGGCTCTAAGGAGATTAACTCTGCCCACGCTGCTGTCTGCAGAAGGCCTACTTGGGGGTGGCATCTCTGTGTAGTTGGCGGGTGCTCGGTTCTTTCTGCTCTGCATACTGTACGATTTGCCACGTAAGGAGCATCAACCTGCGCTCTGGCATTGGGAGGGATACTAGAGTTTTGCACGGTGTGTGGAAGTACACAGAATACATTTTTTTTTTTTTTTGAGACAGAGCCTCAAGCTGTCACCCTGGGTAGAGTGCCGTGGCATCACAGCTCACAGCAACCTCCAACTCCTGGGCTCAAGCGAATCTCCTGCCTCAGCCTCCCACGTAGCTGGGACCACAGGCACCCACCACAACACCTGGCTATTTTTTTTTGGTTGCAGCCGTCATTGTTGTTTGGCAGGCCCCAGGCTGGATTCAAACCCACCACCTTAGGTGTATGTGGCTGGCGCCTTAGCCACTTGAGCCACAGGCACTGAGCCAGATACATGTTTTAAAATAGTTTCTTGGGTCAAACCAGTATTTGGTATATCTTAACCTTATAAATAATAACCTAAAAGGGAGAATGGTAAGTTATACTGAAAAGCATATTTTTCAAATTTAAAAAAAGAAAGCAAAGAAAACACTATAAATGGGCATTTGACTGTCTAAGACAGCAACGGCTTTCTGCTTTCCTTCCCAATTCAATTTTTCTGCCACCCACATACTCCCCAGCGCTTATTTATTTGGGGCAGAAAGAGGTTAGTGGATTACTTGTAATTATCCTACCATTTTAAAAGAAAAACATAAATATGAACTCGCTTGATGGTTTTATTATCTATTTTAGGTTATGTAAAGTAATTAAAGTGTTTTTGTTTGAAATGTTTGAGTGTGACACTTCTTGAGCCATCTCCAGGATGAAGTCCAGACTTCCTCTCGCATGTCTCATGGTAGAAAATGGTTTCTCTCCTTCCTCCTTTCTCATTTATTCTGCTGCAAACCCTCCCATCCTTCGTTGATTTTTTCCCCCATTTTTGCATTAAAAAACACATCTTCCCGTTTAGCCTTTCCTCAGTCTCAGAGGATGATGGTCTTCTCCACATTTCTGTTCCTCACATTGCTCACAAGCTGAGTGATGAGCTTTTTCCTGTAAGAAAGTTGTGTCTGTACTTTTTCTCCAGCGGAGCAGGCAACTCACCACCACCAACAAAAAAATCTTGTCAGGCGTCTTCCAACACAGGATTGGAAAAGTAAGAACTGCTCAAGAAAACATTTGGGATTTTTCTAAATCTTTTTCTTTTTTCTTTTAACAACTGAAATCACTGGACAAAGGTGCTTATGAAATGGATTCCTTCTGCATGGCTTAACGAAAGACAAGATAAACTCCAGGGAGTAGATGCTCTGGAGTTGGAATTGTTCTCACTGATTAAAGTGCAGGTCTGGGCTCTCAGGGCCCTTACTACCCTTCAACATCTTAGAGTCCCAAGTAGTTTGTCCTTCGGGTTCTCACTGAGGGTGGCGTTAATTTCTAGCTCAAGCCACTTTCCTTCAGATTATATAACCCCCAACATTTTAAAAAGGTTTGGGGATACTTGTCAAATAATTTGCACTTAATAAATGGTCTCCTACACATAAACAACCGAATGGAGGTAGGAGGTAGTTCACTTCTTGGTAATTTTAGTGTTGAACTTTCATCAGTAGCAGTAATCACCATTTTGAACAGTAATCTCTAGCACTGGTAGGCTGGGGTGGGCACTGCATGCAATGGGAAGCTCTGGAAGGTTCTAAGCCGAGCTCTGCTTATTGTTTGGAGACCAGAGCGGTTCCCCAGAAGCAGCAGAGTGATGAGGACCCTGACGCCTGCCCACAGCCCTGGACTGTGTCCACTGGGCACGTAGTGTGGTTATGAAAGTATCACTTACAGATATGCATCCAGCAAGGGACAGCAGAAACTTAGGATCACCCCAGCGCACCTCCCAAGGCTCACAAAAGCCAGGAGATGGGGAACAGACAGAGTGCTATCTGAAAGTGACCCTCTGAAAGCCGTTTCACCTAACTTGTCCTCTCTCTCTGTACTCCAGCTGGCTAGTCACCAGTTTGCAGGGAAACCCAGAGTTGGCTGTAAAGACCTTTGCAGGGTTAAGGATTCCACTCACTACAGGAGTGAGCTGTTTCTCCAGTTCCCACCTCTTGCCTGGGCCACCTTTCTGGGCATCTTCCATCTGCCTGATGTCCATTTGCAGGCCTGACGCCACTGCTAGAGTAGCCCAGAAGGTGCTGTGGATCAAGGCCCAAAGTGGAGGCCACTGAGCTCCCCAAGAGGCTCTTCAGAGTGCTTATGGGGTGGTCTTGGCACCCTAGCCCTGCACATCCAGCCTTCTGCTGTGCCTTAAGTCAGCCCCTCCTCCTGTCAGAGGCCAGGTGCTAGAATGGGGGTGGGTGGGATGGGAACAGCCCAGTCCCTCACGAGCAGACCTCCCTGGAGTCCTGGCCCTCTCCTACCCTGCTCCTCATTGAGAGGAGCTGGCACCAGAGCTGATCTCTGCCAGCCAAGCTTCAAAAGCAAAGAGGGCCTATCTCTCCTCTCCCCAGGGCGCTCTCTGCCTAACATCTTTGTTTTTTATTGTTAATTGGAGTATAATTTGCATAAAATAAAACACACATCTTAAAAGTTTGGTGATGTGAGTTTGGACAAATGCATCCACCTGTGTAACCTCGGTGCCAGGTAAGACTCAGATGGTTCCCATCACCAGTATTCCTGGTGCCCCTCCCTGCCCTCACAACCAGAGCTAAATTTCATCTGTTCTAGAATGTCACGTGTATGGGTCAACCATGGGCACTCTTCATATCTAGGTGCACCACTGAGTTTCAGCAGAGCTTGTCGTTACCAGGCAGCGTGTGCATGCACCTGCCTGATGTGTGTGTCCACTCCCCTGTTGGTGGGGATCTGGTTCTTTGTGAATAAAGCTGTGATGTGTATTCCTGGATTAACCTTTGAGTGGACACGTTTTCCCTTCTATTAGACATATAGGTGAGGGATTGTGGGCTCACAGTGTAGATATAGGAGTAATCGACATATTGCTGAACTCTTTTCCAAAGTGCTTGTACCATTTTGAGTTTTTGCTAGAAATGTGGAATAGTTCTGATTGCTCCACATCCTTGCTGGTACTTGAGATAGCTGGTCTTTTTAATATTAGCCATTATAATCAGGGGGTGCTGGTGTCTCAGGATAGTTTCAATTTGTATTTCCACGATGACTATTGATGTTGATCACCTTTTCATGTGCTTGTTAGCCATTCATTTATATTTGTTTGTGTCTATTGATCTTATGCCCATTTTTAAGAATTGGGTTACCTGTTATGTTATTGTTGCAATGAGGGTCCTTCTTTGTCAGCTATATGTATTGCTATTACTTTCTTCCAGTGTATGCCTTGCCATTCCATTTTCTGAACTGTCTTCCTAGTATCTTTTGTCATGTCTTTTCAGAAATCCTTGTGTTAGCTCTAGTAGTACCCGTGGTACTTCTTCTATTCTTATGGTGTTGCCCAGACTTTACTCAATGGTGGACTCCTGAAACTGGGGCTTTGGCTTCTTTATGTCTCTTCTTCCCACCCCAAGGGCAGAGCCCAACGCATTGTCCTGATTGATAACATTTTTGGTCTGACGAATTGGTTTTTGTACCAACTCTGTAACCAAGTTAACTGATCTTTGCTCAATTTCCTATTGAATTATAGGCTGGCTTTGCATAGACTGTCTTTTCTTAAATACAGTATTCTAAAGATAATTTCTTCTCAAAACTTGGTTCCTTTGGTCCCCGAGCCCCACAGAAGGGAGAGACTTGTCCTACATTGACCTCTTGTGCCCCAGACAGTGCAAGGCACAGCGCCTGGCACACAGTAGGTACCATTCGGTGTCCTTTAGATGCAAGGAGTGACTGTGTCCTGGAAGCAGCTGTGTGTTGCCCTCCTGAGACTAAAGGAAAGACTCACAGTCAGGCTGTCCCAGGGTCAACAGAGTGTAATATTGTTTTTGAAATTTGCTTGTTGAAGGGAAGCACCTAAGAGAGGGAGAAAAGAACTTGCTATGCTCCTGTTTTTCCGTCTCTTGGGTTTAATCTGTTTCTCATCTTTGATTAGAAATCAAGCATTTCCTCATGTGTCTTTCCTATTCCCAAGTTATCTTTTGAAATGAGTTTTTGAATACTTAGGATTGCCAGGGTTTTAGGCAAGACGTTTGCTGATGTTCATTTCTGTCCCTACGATGCTCACTTGAGAGAATATCATTATTCATAAGAAGATCTAATTAGTCCTCTAAAATCAATCTGCAGTGTCCCCCATAAATCCACCACTTTCATACTTTAAACTAAAGCCATTTATTTTTCAAGAAATGGGTCAGAGTGTTTATTAATTTGATCTACAGTGCTGTATGAATTATGTAAAGAGAGACTGGATTCCCATATTTTCAGTGATGTAAATGACAATGTGATACCTCAGATTATTTCTAAGGGGTCTTAGTGATGGACGACAGCTCTGCCCTTGACTCTGACATCTATAGTAGGATAATTGCCATCTAATAAATATTATGTACCTGAGAGCAGCCACAGATTACAGAGTTGAAGGGCAGAGCTGTCTCTGGATTTCCATAATGGGAGGGTCACTGCCTGTGGCAGGCTGAGCTTGGGTGCTCGGGCCAGTGAGCCATGTAAGGGGGAGCAAAGGAGCTTCCTGCTAGCTCGGCTCCCTTTCTAACTAGAAGGCTTCTACTGGTGGGTGCCCGCCAAGAGGTCTGGCACATCTCGATGGGCAATGCTCCCAGTTCCTCTGGGTGCGGCCTCTGGGGGTCACTTATCCTCCATGTGGATTTTCCTATCCTGGTCTGTCAGGCCGCCTCTTGGTACGGCCCCAGCACTGCTGCACTTCTAAGCAGACTCATAATAGTTTTTCAAGGAAGGTGATAACTATCTACTTCAGTAGTTACTCATTATGCTTATTAAGTTCATGTGGCAAGGAGGGGCTTTGCAGCTGTAGGTACAGGAGGAGAATCTCTCCTGTCCAAACTTCAAGATCTAAGGTCCCACAGCGCTGGGGGTGGCCCAGACCAGCCAGGTGGTGGGAAGCAGCAGCTTGCCCACGTGGAGGCCCTAAGCCCCATGCTGCCCCATGACACCTGTGGCTTACACTGTCCCTCACAGGTGGGAGCCACCACAGAAAGCCCATCCTCAGCCCCTTCTCACTGTCCAGGACAAATGACCAGTCATTCTTGGGCTGCTGAATTGCAGTGTGAAGAGGGATGGGGGCATCTGACATGAAGCGGAGTTTAAAAACCCTATTATTCTTATTGTAGCTTCTACCAAGGTGCCCTGCCTTGCCTCACAGCAGTGCAGGGACTCACCCCTAAAATAATTCCTGGCTGCCCTTAGGAGAGGCAAGGTGTTCTTAGCACTCCCTCCCTGAGGTATTTATAGACCCTTGGACTGCAAAGAGAGGATGACGCAGCCCCTGAAGCATGTTCAGTGGCACCTTAACAATGCCATCCCCAGCTGACCCATGGATTTACCTCACCAATTTTGTGACTTGGTTTATTAAACAACAACAGCTGACCTATCAGAAAAGGATGTCCCACAGGAGTTGGGAAGGATTATTCTTACAGATTGGGAATTATTAATATGCTGGCTGCTTCAGGCCTCTGAAGGGTCAGTGGGTGGAACTGACTGGGGTGCTGGGGAAAGGGAAGAGCCAAGTGGTCTCTACGGCAGGGCTCAGGGGGCAGAAGAGGGACCCCACAGGACTCCATTGGAAGCTAATGGGGGTGGGGGCCTGGAAATGTGGGTCTTGTTTGGGGTCCCTGTCGCCTCTGGCAACAGCATAGTGCACATGGACAGTAGCGAGGCAGAAGGTACTCGACAATGGGGGTGGAGTGGGCTGGACACAGGTTGGTGAGTACCCAAGGGGCTGGGGATTGTGGTGACCATGGAGGAAGGAGACAGTGAGAAGGTGGACAGTGGGAGATAAAGAACCTGCCACCTCCTGGGGGCTAGGGGAAGTAGAAAACCCTCACCCACTGTTTAGACCTGCCAGCATCTTCTATCAAGGTGCAGTTCAGGAAACAAAGGCCTCTCTACTGTCCTAAGGAACCAGAAATCCATGATATCACTGGTGGCCTAGGGAAGGTCAGGTTAGGTGTCCCCTTGAATTACCACTGTCAGGGTCAAACTATGAAGCTGCCACCAGATCCAGCCACCATCATGTGTCCCTAAAACTATAGTGGGGGCCTCTGTTCACAGGCCACCCACACCTGCAGAAAGCAGCTGACCTGGGCTACACCCAGAGCACTGGACATGGCACAGCCTGTCTATGTCAACAGCATAGGGAAAGGAGCCACTGACCCTGAGAGTGGCACGGTGTGGGTAGCATTCTGCTGCCTACAGGCCTGTGTGTGGCATTGTGTCCCAGGTCTGGCTATGATGACTGGCTGGGGCCCTCAGGCTTCCAGATCCGCCTTCCCAGACTCCTTGACCTCTGGGATCTCCCCTCCCCAACTTATAAGGACCAACTTCATTCCTGGATTGAGACATTCTGAGAGCATGTCTCTTTGAGACATACTGAGTAAATCCTTAGGATTTTTTGCAGTTACAGCTGATTGAAAATGGAGAATTTAATACATGTATTTAGAAGCTGAAACCTAAGGAACTGAGCTCTTGTAACTGAATGCACATGTTTCCTGGGCTCGGTTTGCTGGAGCCATTTGTCCAGCTCCAGAATGGGTTGGTTAATATGTTACATGAATGTGGCTTTGGAAGAAGTGAAAAAAACAGAACTGAACATTGACCGAGCTTCCACGCATGTACCCTAATTTCTCATTTTATTACAGGGGGAGGGGAGAGAATTGCCTTTTCCCTTCACCTTCCCATGCTGCTTGTGTTTCCATAGCCATTTGAGAACCCCATGAATAGACAAGACTCAATTTTCTAAATTATAAAGATCAGTCTGACAAACAGTAGAATTGGACTCATCTTTTGAGTGAAGGCAGTTATCCCCCTGTGGTGGCTTCGCTGAGGAAATGTGAGAGCCTAAGGGCTGGACAGCAGTCCTAGCATGATCCATCCACCACTGTAGGCCTCAGTTTCCCCATGTGTGTCTAGATCAGTGGTTCTCAACCTTCTCAATGCCGCAACCCTTTAATCCAGTTGAGAACCACTGCTCTTGATGGTGTTTTTCCCACTGGGGCTTTATCAACCTTGTCACATTTTGCGATTATCCCTGAGATTAAAAATTTGTTTATAAGTGGATTATAACTATATCTATAGTTAATTCACACATTCATTATAGAAAATTTGGAAGTGACCAAAAAAGTAGAACAAGGTCATTCACAGTCAGTGACCCAAGGAAGTCAGTATTGATATTTTTAGGCTAGAGGAAGGCCTTCTAGTAACGTGGCTCTTCAAATGCACTCCATTTCTGTGAAGTAGGTATAAAGAAATTACTTGTCCTCTGCTCAAATAACAGAGGCTATGTGTGTGTGTACATATGTATACAGCCCACCCCTGGGGCAGACTTTCTTTGAGACGGTCCCTTGCAGCCAAGAAGCCCTCGGAGACACTTGCATACCTGCCACACCCCAGGGCCCATGGCTTTCTTGTTGTCTTTGCAGAGTGGGAGACTCTGTAGCCCTCCAAGCTGTTGTCTCAGAACCTAAATCCAAGGGAATGAGGAGGAAAGACAGAGGAGGAAAGAAAGTGTGAGCATCAGATGTCCTGTTCAGTTTGAGGTTTTATTATTTCTTTTATGTGTTTTTAAATATCCCTGGAGCTCTAGCGGTATTGCTAAAGTTCTGTCTGCTTTAAGACTGTGAAAGCAGAGAACCACAGCCAGTGATCTTAGAGAGCACCAACTCCATGACCTCACATCTTAGATGTGGGTGCTCAGGTTGCCAAGGTGGCGGCCCAGATCCCAGGTCTCAGGAATGCAGCCCAGTTTCCCCAGCTGGGGTCGGCCTTCTGGGGTTTGTTCAGCACCGCCTTGCCCTTGGCCAACAGGGAAATGAGCCTTAAGCCAGCCTCTCCAGGATGCCCGAGTGTCCCCTGAGGTCTATGACAGGGGGCCTATAGGATGTGCATGTCTTAGGTTATAGGAGGCCGTTCTCTTTGGGCACCTGCTATTGCCCAAAGGTTCAGAATGTCCTGGGTGTTGTGCAATGTAGGCTGATCCTGAGTGTGTGCATGTCTTTGCACACACACCTGTGCACACACAGTTTCCCAAGCTTAGGTTGAATTTCTCCCTTGAAGTAAGATTTCTGGGAATTTGGAGGCATGCTTGTAAAAACACACAAAGCCAAGCAGCTCATTCTGCACAGGGATGATTTTCTTAACATCTTCTATCACTGCTGGTTTCTGCCCCCTTAGGGTTGTCTTGCTATCTCTATTAGGTTGGCATGTGCTTGTTGGCTGGGTGTGCCATCCCATGTGCAGCAAGACTCTCAGCCCTGCTGAACGTGGAAGGTCTCAGGGCAAGAGGAGGAGCTACTGGTGTTTCATGCCTCCCACCCCCAGGCCAAAACCATTCACCCCACACACTGTCATACAGCTGTTTTTCAAACACTAGTTGTTCTTGTCACAGCTGATTAATGCAATAATATATGCCGTAATTTAAAAACATTCTTCAATTCATAGTTGCTTTGGATATTATGAATTTTCTACTAAGCAGTTTCTACAGCTTCTATCCCATTGGGGATGGAACATACAATTTGGGGCATTAAAAAGTAGTCAAATCACATTTTCAAATTGAGCATCACTGAATTCTTGAGTCTGGCAAGCTATGGTCTGGTGGGCCCATGGTTGACTGAAAGAGGTTATTCCTGCCCAGTAGAGGAGCAGACTGGAACTGTGTCTGCATTTCCTTGGCCGTATGGCTGGCAGGACAGATCTCCCCTGTCCCTGAGCCTGCCCCTCCCTCGTTAGGGCCCAGAACACCCCAGTCTTACAGTGGTTGTCACAGCCCCCTGAGCCCAGATTCCTGGACAGGTGGAAGAGCCAGTCAGGGCTTGGCAGGGAACCTGGGCATGAGCAAACCTTCCATACACACTGTCTGCTTCAGGCAAAGTCAGAGTGCAGGAAAAATGCATTTTTAGGTGTCACTCTCCATCTTGACTCTCGTCTCTGAGACTCTGAGGTGTAACTGAGGTGAGGAAACCCATGACTTTTTCCACTGTCCCAGTCCCAGAGAGAGCTTTAAACCATGGTGTTGATTTGAAACAGCTACGTTTCCAGCATCAGCAACAAGGGGAACGGGGTCAGAGTGGATGTGTTTGGGGAGGCATCATGCTCTAGACCCCTTTGCCCACACGGAAGGGACCTCTTCCACCAGTTTCTGAGGCAGTGCCTTAATTGCAGGAGTGGTGAAGCACATGATCACGTGTGCAGAGCAGGGCGGAGCTTTCCGTGTGCATTTACCCAGGCCATCTCCACTCAGATCAAAACAGATTTCCACATCCTGGAAAGTCCCCTGCCACCGCTTCCTGCCCCCCACACCCCCTACTCAGCTGGACATCTTTTTGCCATTTACAGACAAGGAGGCAAAGCATAGAGAAGGCAGCACGCTAGACCCGGCCACCAGGCCCCGCCTTAAACTGTCCTTCCTGAGAGCAAGTCCTTACTTCCAGCGCCCTCTCTCATGTGGCTGAGCACAGTGCAAGGCTTCTCTGAAGTCCCAGGGAATAAACATCCAGATGCTTTTGGATCCTTGGGGTGCTAGAGGGGTGTGGGGGTGGAGGGTGTTGCAACCTCTTGCCTTCATTTGCCTCAGGGCAACCACCTGTGCAGACAGAGTCTCTGCCAGCCACAAGAAGCCCACCCACCCATGCCACTCCTGTGTCAGGCCATGCTCTGGGGAAAGGGAGGGCTGCAGAGGGGTCTGGAAAGCTGGGGCCTACAGTCTCAGGACAGGAGCCACTTCCTTGGCATCCCCTCTTCTTCTCACCACCTGCTGGAGTGTGCACCTTTCACCCCCCCAAGCCACCCTGAACCCCACTGTACCTTGTGCCTTGCCCCTGGGGCCATGCCACCACATCCCTCCCCCCTGCCTTATGCCTTTTGGCCCTTGGGCTCTGTGTGAGAGCTGGCAGTCTTCCAATGGTGCTTGTATGTCCCCAGGGGCTGGGAAGACGAGCATGAGCCACCCACTGCCCGAGCTTTTGATCTTGCTTCGAATTACAGGTGGAACCTTTGAGTATTTCCCAGCACCCTCTTTCCCCAAAAGCCCTGAGTCCAGGTCTTCCTTTCCCTTCTTTAGGAGCCCTGGGGCAGCTTGATGTAGTGGGGCCCACACCAATAGGGCCTACCCATGCTGCCGCCTCTCCTTCAGCCAGCAGGAGGCTCAGGAGATGAGTAAGCGGAAGGTGAGTGTGGCAGAGGCCCCCATTTCACAGCCAGCCTGCCAGAAACACCTGCTGCCACATCTCCACATGCACGCAGGAGAGACACCCCAAGTGCTCTTGCCCAGTAATTAGTTACAGAATTGGCTTGTGAACAAACAGCTTGAACTTTCCTGCAGGTACCTGGGTACACACAGATATACACACACGGGTGGGCACGCACATACAGGAGATATGGATGTACACCCACACATGTACACTACAGACTCCTAACTGATTTTCTTCCTTATGTGGAGGTGTAATTTGTAACGAATCATGTGTAGTTAGTGGTTTGAGTCAGGGCAGGCTGGCCAAAAGGGCTAACTGCAAGTAAAAAAAAAAAACAGTGTTGTATCTTTAACAAATAGATTTATTTCCCCTCACATAATATGAAACTGTGGCTTTGGTTCAAGGACTCAGCATTCAGTGGTAACCATGGTTCTTTTGGGCTTACCCTCATCATTGTTCTGTGACTGCAAAACAGATGCCTTAGGTCCTGCCATCTAACCCATTTAGCATGGGTGGCTTGGATTCTCAGAGTGCCACACTGAGCTTAGACGACAGCCCATGGTGCTAGGTGCCAAGCACTGGGTTTATTAGCATTGTCTCAGTTAATCTGGTAACTCTGTGAGGTAGGTACTACTTTACTGCCATTTTTAAAATTCATTCATTCATTCATTCATTCATTTTTTTGAGACAGAGTCTCACTCTATTGCCCTAGGTAGAGTGCTGTGGCATTATCATAGCTCACAGAAACCCAAACTCTTAGGCTCAAGTGATCCTCTTATCTCAGATTCTTGAGAAGCTGAGACTACAGGAGTGTGCCACAATGCCCAGCTAGTCTTTCTATTTTTAGTAGAGATGGGGTCTCAATCTGGCTCAGGTTGGTCTCCTGAGCTCAGGTGATCCACCTGCCTCAGCCTCCCAGAGTACTAGGATTATAGGTTTGAGGCACCACATTGGGCTGTTACTCCCATTTTAGATGTGAATAAAGTGAGGTGTAGAGACTAAGCATAGGTGAGGGGCAGAGCTTAGATTTGAGCCTAATTATCTCAATGCAAAGTCTTTACCTGTAAATGTGAATTGAGCCTTCACAGGGGTAGAGGGTTAAGTGTGCTCATACGGAAATACAGAGAAAGTACTATGGTAGTTCTTTTTTAAAAGCAGATTTTTAAACAGATAAGTTGAGCCAGATGAAACTAATTTTCTTTTCTGAGTACAACCTTCTGGCATGTTAGACGTGTGTTGCAGTGATGGAAAATGTACCCACAGATCCAAGGTGATTGAAATTTGGCCACTAGCGATATGCCTGGGGCTCTATACCAATCCAGTCCTGTCTGACTCTCTTTAATCAATAATTTTAAGGAAGACATAGACAAGATGACTTAGAAATTACAGAAAGCACAAATCTAGGAGGAAGAGCCTATGAGCTGTATACTAAAATACAAACATCACAAGATTTTGACAGGTGGGAGCCTTGGGACGTAAATGGAATACAACAGGGGTTCATGTAACGTCTAACACGTAGATTCAAAAAACAAACTTGAGAGGTATGCGTTCGGGAGCCCTGGCTTATCATTAAGCCATGTGGAAAAGGCATAGCTGACCACAAACCAAACTAGCAGATATTTTGGCTCTGGCTTCTGACAAAGCCAACATCAGGAGGCATTCTAGTTACAGACTACATTCTCTGCCACACATGCTCCCAGCAGTGGCTGGCTCTGCAGCTCGAGGTCAGCTAGTGGTTTGACTAAACTTTCCATAAATGCTGTATTTAAGTTACTTTTTTCTTGATTCAGTGTTTGCTTGTTTGCTATCAACCCTTGACTGTTTTCCAGAGTTCCACAGAGTGGGTTCTGACAGCTTTTGCTCGTGTGTGTGTGTTTCTGTGGAGCATGGGCCCTGGGGGCTCCCCACTCTGCAGTTCTAATGGTGTCACTCCTGTTCTTGAAACATCCGACATAGATGGGAGGAGGCAGCCCTGGTACACCCCAGCCAGGCCACTTGTGCTGCGTCGTGTTCAGTTCCAAGTTCCAGGGATTAACTGGAGATGAGTGAGCCGGTGAAGGGTCAGAAACTGGGGGTAATCAGCCTGGCTGGTTGAAGAGCAGACACTCTGATACCTCATAGCTCGGAGAGGAAAGTAAGGACTTGTGCGGGAAGTCTCAGGGACGCCGATTCAGGCTCCACGCTGAGAAAAGAAGAGCCTGTGGTGGGGTGCTGACCTCTGCACCCTGTGAGCCATCTGAGTGGTCTGCCTGCCTTCTGTCTCAGGTGCTGCCCAGGGATTGCTGCAGGTGGAGGGTATGAAGTAGCATGACATGGAGGCTGCTCTCTGAACTCAAACCTCAGAGAGGCCAATAGAAATGCGGTTGCTTCCTGCTTCTCATGAGCCAATTCTGACTCCATTTGCAACTGGCCCCAACTGCCCTTCTAGACCCAGGCTCCCTGTGTCCCACCCCTCCTGCACTGCCACTCGGTCCTGTGGGGCAGGTAATTTGATGTATCTGGCCATTGCTGTAACTAGGGGGTAGGGTCCATTGCCTTAACTAGGTGGCGAGAGCTGTGCCCAGGGCTGCCTGAGCTGCACAAGCAGGTGACATCAGGGCTGAGCCTTAAAGGACAGAGGGTCACCAGGTACCTGAGGGAAAGGGGAAGAGGGCAGCCCCAAAGGTTCTGAGAACCTCTGCTGTCAGACTTCTCTGGGCTCAGAGATGACCGAGCTGCTCTGACAATAACGTTATTTCTTTTCAAGGTATTGATGTGCCTCCTTCTCCACAGTGTTTTCCTGGGGCACGGCCTTTGAACTCAGCAGAACACAGCATAGAGCAGAGAGTCAAAGTAAGAAGGAACACAGAAAGAAAACAATGAACTAAAACCTGATGTTTATGAAGAAAGAACACAAAGGCCACAGGAGGGGCCAGCCTGGGGGGACTCGATCAGTGAAGGATGCACAGTGGGGAGGAAGACTGGTGACTCGACTTGACAAGGTCCCCATTGTGCCTTTTCTGGGGGAAGGCCACAACGTTAAGAGTTAGAAAAAGTTAGATAGCTCTGTCCTACTGTGTACAATCATCCCTCTGTCCATTTACAAAGTATTGTGGAGTAAGAACAACTGTTCATTCTAAAACACCACTGGCAGCAGCACCTCCGAAGCCTGGCCACACAGAACCTCTCCACAGTTCTGTCCAAGTCCCACTTTTGCTGGAAGTGACCTTCGGAGGGGAAGGCAGAAGCTACCTGGCCATCTCCCAGTTCCTAGTGACTTGGGCAAGTCTCTCCATAGCTCTGTCTTGAAGTCTTCAGCTGCAAAGTGGGGGTGGGATGTGTTAACCTCCTAGCAGGTGTCAGGAAGGCCATGTGAGTGTATATGCAAACTCTGAGACTATCTAACAGACAGTGCCAGCTGATAGTGACTCCAACTGAATGCCTCTTCTCTCTGAGCCTGCCCTCTCCTGGCCTCACAATCTGTCACCTGCTTGGACTGACCCTTGGGGTCACATGGGATTCCTTTCTTCCTCTGACAACCATGTTTAATCCATTAGTAAATTCTGTTGGTTCCAGCCTTGAAATACACCCAGAAGCCACCCTGTGCCTCACCCCTGTCATCCCCACCCAGCTTTGACCCCAACAGTCCTGGCCTCCTTCCTCCCTTTGCCGCATGGCAGATCGTGGGCTTGCTGCTGCTGTTGCCCTTTGCCCTTGCTCTGCCTTCTCGAATGCCGAGTCTTAAATGCCTGCCTGCTCTCCTGCTCTCCTGCAAGCCATGTGTCAAGGTAATCTGCCCCCAAAGGCCACCCTGACTGTCGCTGCCCACACCACCCACTCACTGGCTGCCCCACTTCCCTGATTCATTTTCACCAATACTGTGTATTTACCCCTAACACACCATGCTACTTTGTTTTCCTGCTATCCTGTTCTTCCCTATAGTACAGCAGTTCTCAACTATGAGACATCTGTCAGTGTTCAGAGACATTTTGCATGGCCATGTCAGGGGTGGGGTGCTCCAGGTCACTGGTGGGCACAGGCAGGGTACACAGGTGAGTGTCCTGCAAACTATTTCCTGAAGAATCCTTCTTTCCAGATGTCCATAGCACCAGCTCCCTGATCTGGATTATAAGCCCCATGCAGGCAAAGGTCATTGTCCCCATTTTGGCCACTGCTGTATCTTCAGAGCCCAGGAGAGGGCATGGTGTCTGTCATTGATGCTCAGTGAGTATGGCGGAGACTGGTACACACTCAGAACAGGTACAGAGTGGCTGTTATTGTTTCCTATGGGTTTGTGCAGTTTCTGTGCCTCAGATTTTCAGAGAGGCCTCTGTCTTCCTCCTAGGCATGTGGGAAGAGCTGGAAGTATGTTGGGCACGCTGCCAGAGACCTCTGTCGGCACCCCAGTTTACTTATTATGAGCTGTGTGGCTCTGAGAAACTTGTTTAACCTCTCCGAGATTTTGTTTTCTCATCTGCTAAGTTGGAATAAAACCCCTTTTCTTTTTTATCTGGCAAGCTGAAAAGATGAGCAAATAAGATAATACATCAGAATGCTTGTAAGCACTAAGTACCTTTCAGTTATTGTCATGTGCTACCTCTTGCAAAATGGAAAAGCCAATCGATTTTTCCAAGGCTGACATCTTATATTGGTTATAAGTAGCCCATTTTTCACAATTTCAGAGGGTTTGCATTTCTGCCCATATTGTGCTCCCCCCACAGGAGTGTTGAGGGAAGAAGAAAAGCAGGGAGCCCTTTAAAATACACCACACATTACATGCGTTTTACTGAGAAGCTTTTGCATTTAAAATTCATACAATATGCTCAAAATAGCATTAATAAAATTTCTATCTTGAGTAATGCTTCTCAGACATACAACAAGGGAAATAATTAAAGAAAAACCCAATAAAGTGGGAATCATAAAAAGGGAGAATTGTAAATCAGGGATGTTGACTTCTAGTTATTTTTGAGGCTGCCTTTGAGTGCCAGGCCCCCAGATGTTTGGTTTAGACCCATGGGCTCTTGCAATATGATCATGAGACATAAAAAGGCACATGGCCATAGATGCAATCACATTGGAGAATGTGTGTCTTGGAGAGCAGAAATGGCCAACATGCGTGTCCTTCATCATTCATGAAGCTGTTAGAAGCAAAGCCCCAGGGAGTGCCCTCTGCCCTGCTGCCAGTGAGTGGCCTCTATTCTGACAGATCACCGAAGGGCCTGTGGCTAAAGATTGGAACATCAAAGAGGGAATGGAATAGCCACCTGAGACTCTACTCTGTTACAAAGTGTGCTTTATACTTTCACCTTCCTACCTCAGCAAGGATTAAGGCTGAAATAACCTCTGGAGATATTGACAACAAATCAATTAAATATTATTTACCTAGCAAGATAATTTTTCTTCTGTTTTTTTTTTTTTTTTTTTTTTTGCTCCTTCACAGGGTCTCTAGTCTTGCCTTGAGTCAGTTCCTTGATTTGGTCTATTAACTCAACAATTATTTGTCAAATTTTTACTTGAGCTGAGCAACATCCTAGGCCCCAAGAATTTCAGAGGAAACCAGATGGATGAGTACCTTCCCCTCATAAAGCTTATAATCAGAGACATTGTCAAACTATAAGCAAATGAACGCACAATATTTTTTTCAGAATGTAATGAATGTTCCCAAGGGAAGAGATCATGATGTAATAGAGCTTCTTTCCTTCTCAGAGAAGGGCTGCAAGGACAGGCCACTTAGAAAAGGTGTTGTCTATAAGAAAGGGAGTGAGTCTGCAACATGCTGGGGAAGAGACACAGGGAGGAGTGACTGGATGTTCAAGGGGTCTGAGGCAAGAGTGAGTGAGCAGATGTGCCAGGTGAGTGTGCCATGTGCCAGGTGAGGGGCTAAGAAAGGAGAGGGGTGAAGAACCAGGAGAGCATTAGATGTTCTTTTTTTTTTTTTTTTTTTTTGAGACAGAGCCTCAAGCTATCCCCCTGGGTAGAGTGCCATGGCATCACAGCTCATAGCAACCTCCAACTCCTGGGCTCAAGCGAGTCTCCTGCCTCCGCCTCCCAAGTAGCTGG